>VUQK01011295.1:21872-36969 GCA_015106715.1 Bujurquina vittata
ACACAAAAAAAAAAGTGTTTTTAAAAAATATTATATATATATATATATATATATATATATATATATATATATATAATTGTGCCAATGATGACAAATGACTAGAAATATATGTGGGGGTTAGGGTTCAACATGAGGAGGACTACTGCTGTCATGATTTTTTTGCCAAATAAAAACTGATCTTTGTTCTCAGACCAAGGCTTGACTTTGTCTTTCTTTTTCTCTACACATTGACTGTGTGAATGAATAAACAACTAAAATAAAACTCTATTATGGTTCAGGAGAATCGTTTTGTTTTGTTTTTTTGTTTTGTTTTGTTTTGTTTTTTTGTTTTGTTTTGTTTTTAATAAAGCAAAAACAAAAGTTAGGTACTATCCATTTAACAAAATTATACAGGTAATAAGGAGAACGCTGATAGGACAACCGTGTTTATAATAGGAGTAATGATGTAGGAGGAGAAACAAACAAACTCACAGACACAGATTTTGTTCAATATAATCTCTGAATTAAAACTATAAGATTAAAAGGGTTTGCTCTTACAACAGAGGATTTCTTCATCATTGAAGTGTTTTTTGCTTTGTTTTGTTTTGTTTGATTTTTTTATTTTATTTTACTCATATGAAAGTTTAAAGCAGTGACGTGTACGGATATTTATGCATTGTGGTCAAACCTCATTCTAACCCTAGTCACATTCATAACATCATGAACACAAGCCTTAAACAAATGTTCCCACAGAAGATTGAAATGATCATCACAGTTTTGTTTTTATTATCAGAGTTTGACTCTGCATGTTCTATGGGCCTAAATGTTTTGAGCATTCTGGTACCTCCTGGAGGATTTTAGAAAAATGTGGAGAAGCCAGAGGAGAATGTGGATAACACAGCTAAACAGTCAGGAGACTTCACTCTGGATGGTAACATGAGATTAAATACAACTGTCAAAAAAACCAGAACAATCTGGACACTAAAACCTAGAACCCATTAATTATCACATCACAACAGCGCATTCAAACAAAGTCACAATAATGCGCTTTAAGTTGATTACCCAGCACGGGCCACATGTGTAAAACAGAACAACTGTAGATGGCTGGAGGGTTTACTGCCAATAGTTCAGCATCATACACTGCTCAAAAAAATGTGAGGCTATAACATTAAGTCAGTTATTATTGATGTGCTCAGTTAATTAGCAGAGGGGGTTATTAATCAGTTCCAGCTGCTTTGTTGTCAATGAAATTAACAACAGGTGCTTTGGAATTGCAACAATGAGGCAACCCCCAAAACGGGAATGGTTTTACAGGTGGAGGACACTGGCATTTTTCACTCCTCATATTTTCTGATGTTTTTTTCACTAGTTTTGCATTTGGCTAGGGTCAGTGTCACTGCTGGTAGCATGAGGTCATATCTGAATCCTACAGAGGTTGCACAGGTATCCCAACTCCTCTAGGGTGGCACATCAATATGTGGCATTAGCAGAAGGTCTCAAGAGCAATGGAGGAGATTCCAGGAGGCAGGCAGTTACTCTAGGGCAATAGAGTGTCCTTACCCCAACAGCAAACTTCTTTGGTGGGCAACAAAAAAAATCCTTTGTGTGGAAAAAATGCTGCTTTGCTTAAGAATTCTGAAGTGAGCACTTGGTGCTTGGGGACTTTGTGGTTCACTATCTGTTCACTTACCAGAGCCAAACAGTAGAGTCTGTATTTTTTATATCAGCCAATTGATTCCTGATTCCTTCTGCCTGAGGACCTTGAAGTGCTTTTACGCTTAAGTTAAGTTTTTATTTATTTAGCATATTGAATTAAACACTTGTTAAAACCTATCATTTTTAATCTTTTGTGTGTGATATAATAAACATATGTACAAGTTTGCAGTTTTCTTTACTTACTCTCAGTAAAGGCATATCGTGTTAGTGTGCCCTGAACTCTGTGGTGGCATGAAAGGGGCACACCACCCAATGCTTGAAAGTCTTGACATACCTAAAATACTAAGTGCTTCTGAAAAAAGGAAGAATATAACAGGTAAAAAGAACCCAAAAAAACCATAATAACCTCTTGGCACTACTTCTCTCTTAATCCTGCCTGTGGCTGTTGAGCTGGGATTAGTTTCGGAGCCACAAGGAATGTTTATTTCCATACAATCCCTAATCTGATCTGGTCTAATCTAATCCCATCTACAGTGATCACTGACAGGGATCACTTTCTTACACATCCGGCCACACCAGTGCTTCTGCCCCGTTGCACCGCCTCAGATGACCGAAAGGGTTCAGTTTTGATATTTTAATTTGATTGCAGCTCAGACAAAATATAAAAACAAACATTTTGAATTCAAGTCAAGTATTGTCTTTTCTTTCTTGGTATATTCAATGGCATTCGGTTTTCAGACCGAATGCAGTGAAGTAAAATATTAAAAATAAAAAAAATATCAGAAATATATCAAAGCATCTGTGCCTTATGACTCCACGATGCACTGTTGTCTCAAAAAGCTCTTTGCATCTAATACAATCAGTGTGATACAGCAAGTAAAATGATCATTTTCAGCCTTCTTTGCACTAATCCACATTTTTCATTCATTTTACAAATATGACTTACTGTGTGCTAGATAGTCTGGTGAAGTGCCCATAGTTTTTGGTCCCAGATCCAATCATAAAGGCTTAGCAAATATAATATTCATTAGATAGATGCAGCCACTCTTGACCACAACTGATCAACATCTCGTACAAAACCAGGATTGAGCTTGATTGCAATTCTCAAAACAGTAAATAAAACTCTTGTTTGGACAGCACTCTAAGAGGCTTTTACTTGACAGGCAAGGTATACCTATAATCCATTCAAGCTTGTCTTTGGTTGGCCCAAATTAAAATGTTCAGTGATTTTTGCCAGGATGGCGTTCTACTTTTTTGGGCTTTTGCCATTTATGTGTATAGTTTTTCTAAGCAGTGTTAAACTTTTACTGCAAAAATAACAGCTCAACTAAAGTAATGAACTTGGTGCGTTTACTAGTCAAACTGGGAGACTAGGAGTGGGCGTCAATCACAGACCACAGAAGGTTAATGAAATGTAGCAGCTTTCAGTTGCAAAAAGTTTTTTAAAAAGTTGGCAATGGAAATTTAAGTTTTAGTAAATCATGAATTGATCATTAATAAATAAGTAATAAACAAGTCTCTGGCATGACCGCATCAATGAGAAAATAATGAATAAATCACTCACTAATAATCCATAAATTTATGGTAAAATCCTTTATGAAGTTTTGTAAAGTTTTCTCCATCTAAAGTGTAAACAGATTATCAAGTGTAAATGTTTTATATACAATTTGTACATCTTCAGATGTTATAAATGATATGTGTAAATTACCTCAGTATATGTTATTTTAATTTGTCATTTATTAGTTGTATGCACAGCTGTATATCTTTACACTAACCTTGTGCACTGTGAAGTTTGGAAGCATAATTATGTAAAAGATACTCTTACTGTTTATCAGCATGTTTATTTTGTAGGAGCTACAGTTAACTATATCCAAGCAAGTAAGTGCATTAAAATGTGCATGCTTTGCCCTTTCAATGCATAACGTTGCTGGATTCATCAGTTTGTTAAGGTGACATCTTTCACACTTTTATCAATTTTTTCTTAACTTTGCATGATACTTGACAGTCCGTCCAGTGTCTTTCCTTAATATATAAATTTTTGATGTTTGCAAAATTATGTGTTTATCAGATCTAATGTCGCAGTGATTGCCATTGTGATATTTTATGAAAAAGTGACCAGGTTGCAATTTAGACAAGAACGTGACAAGTTCAGATGTCATCAGCTTAGCAGAAAGGAGGGCATGTCTGAAAGGTCCTGAATCAACAGCATTTCTAGCAACATTTTAAAAATTTGTATGTTAACGCGTACTAACCACAGATACTGTACAGTACATCAAAAACCTCCTTGCAATTGCTGTGGTCCTGAGCAGATTGCTAGGATCATCTGTAGGTTGCATGGAAGACGGCAACTTGTCTGCCGAGCAATAAGCAGTAAAACTTGAAAAAGTGCAATGCAAACTGGAAATGGAGAATGCTCACCTTCAAAGTAAATGTTTTGCCACTGTGCTGCAGCTAAGACATGTCAAAAGACACAATGTTTACCCTGAAGGCGAGTTTGTGTCGAACTTTTTGATCCCTCCTTGAAGAGTAGTTGGCAAGTGTCTGCAGACAAGTCAACACAGCAATCTGCTAGCAACCAAAGCACTTGCAAGGAGATTTTCGCCAAGTGGTCAGGGAATTCACATTTTCCTCTAGAAACTAGTGGTTGCCAGATGGTTGTGGAGTGGACTCTGGGCTTTTGTGACAGGGGCCTTTTTCACTTGACCTGATATTGTCACAATTTTGTCCCTTCATGACTGCAAAAAAATCAATAAAAAAAGCTGTGCATACGCCTGAGAAATGCTTAGTAGCACTGAAAATATTATTTGCACATTTTAAATTGGGGCATGCTGAAAGCTGATATCATGTAAACAAAAAATGTGTATCACTTGTACAGAAAATAGCAATTACAATAAACTGTTACGCAAAGTTTCAGTTTCTACACAGAATTTATGCTAAGCTACATTAAATAAAACTTTCAACATATTACTTATTAATCATTTTTTAAATGATTTGCTCATGATCACTTCATAACCTAAAAAAGGTTTATATAAGACTTACAACACATATGTGGTTTGTTAACAGAACTTTTTAATTCTCAAATGCATATTAATGTTTTGTAAATCATTCAATAATCATTAACTAATGGTGAATAAATGCCTTGTAGGTGACAATTATTGTAAAATGTTATAAAATATTCCTTGACTACTGATAAACATGTTTTGTAGTTTTCTGATGGGCTTTATCCTTATCTAAGAGGTTGTTTTAAATCACTGCACCGCTTTCTAACACTTCACTGGTTTCTCTGTTTCACATTAGATAAAAAGAAGTCCTTAAAATTCTCAACAACTCACCTCTATCCTTTCTGAATGTGACCTTTGGCTTTTTAGAAATTCTGCACTCCCTTTAACCCAGTCACAGCCCCTTACCCTTGGAATCACCATGTCCTATCCCTTGAAGATAAAGAGATAGCGCTCCTTTTACTACTTCCTCCCACTTTTAAATACCCGCCTGCACACACTGAGAGGACTGTAAAAGTGAAAAAAGTTCAAATAAAAATAATTTTTATTAGATGCTACAAAAAAAAATGCCAGAAAAAGCCTTCTGTCTGTGAGTCTTGTAATATTTGGACTTGACCACAGTGCCCCCCCCCCCCCCACACACACACACACACACTTTTTTTTTCTTATTCTGCAAAGTTATTGTCTGCAAGGACACGCAACAGCCATACAATATTGTTAAATGGTAAATGGGCTAGTACTTACATAGTGCTTTTTACTACAAGCCACAGTTACCTATTCACACACATTCATGCAGTGCTTTTTTTTTTTAACTCGCCCACCAGTGGGTAGAGGGAGGCTGTGTTTTATGTTGCATTGGTCTGTCTGTCTGTTAGCAGTTTAAAATTATTAAAGCATTTTGAAAATTTCTGGAGTTGTTGGCAGTGGGAACATTTTTTTTTACATTTTAGTGGTGATCTGGATCACAATCTGGATCCAGAATTTTGTAAAAGGATTCTTTACCATTGTAAGATAGGAACAGTTTCATATATTTGCATCTCACCTTATGAGTCTAAGTCAGAATCCTCTAAAAAGAATTAGGCTGCAGCATGACTGTAAGTTCTGTCATATAGCAAATGATCTATTGATTCAGACTGCCAAAGATTATAGGATCAAAAATATTTTAATCCTGTAGAGTAAGAAATAAAGCCAGTGACATGCAGCTAACACCAAAGTATGCCTGAACCTGATGGAGTATAACAACAATGGGTGGTATCTGTTGCAGCATGGTATGAGAGAAAATTTAGGTTGGGCAAGGTATGCGCCATACTGAGTGCCATTCTACTTCTATGCTTAACTATCACACACACAGTCACACTTTGATGGATACCTCCAGGGCATTTGGGTTTTTTTTTATCTTGCCCAAGGACATTTCAACAGCCACAGCCATGCATTATCTATTACTAAAGACACCCAGAAATCTGATTTGATGACATAAATCTTGTGACGTTTGATGACTTGTAAAAAATATTAAAATGTAGGATTCAAAAATTCATTAATTTCCCTATAATCTGTACTGCAGACCTAATTTTGTATTTGCCAGTTTCCTTCTTACTCATTTACTATCATAAAATAATGAAAAATGTGGTTCAGTTCTGACGTGCTGCTTAGGATTTAATTTCTCCTTCTCAGATCTAAGCTGCAATGGATTCTTGCCAGGGGAGTCATAAAGCCATCCTCACAAAGAGAAAAAAGACACCCCTCTCAGTGATTAAAACAATAAATCTGATTAGCTTTTCCTTCGTCCCTTTTACAAGGAGTCTATGATGTGTGGGAGCTAGTGGGTATGTAAGATCCAGCTTATTTTATTCCTCTCCCCAGGTGTGCCTAGGCAGCATGTGAAACCTGAGAGTAGATTAAAGTGCCAATCCCAGAGAGGAAAAATGCTTTTAGGAACTTTTAAAACTGTGTTTAACGGTGTGTTTTTAGTGCCTCCTAAAACCAACACACCGCACCACATGGCCAAGAAGGCAAGATGGAGCATCCTACAGTGTGAGAGAAAGGCAAGAGAGAAAGAAGGAGAAAAGGAGGTTTGTTTGTTTTTTTAACTTTTCAAAGTAACAAAGACTGCACTCATTTTAAGGAATACCTAATGCTGTGCTCAAGCATTAACGGGCTTTAAATTTGAATACCAGTTTGGTTAAACATGTGCGGGTAAAATGTGATTCTTCTTATAAGTAGTCCAGTCCTGGTTTCAAGATCCCTTTCTGCTATTGTTGCTGTGGAAAAATATGAATTAACCCATGTCATTTAATGAGAATACTACAGCCACAGTAGCTTAATTTGAACTTAATGTAGGTTAGCACAACGCAGAAATCCTATTAAATACAGAAAAGCACACCACAATAATACACAAATCAGGTTAATTCAAATTAAGAACTGAATGATCTTTTTTTTTATCTGACTGCAGTAATTATTTTATTTTGATCACTATGCATGCCTGCATTAAGGATCATTGTCATACTTGATGGTGGAGCTCAAGGGAAACAAAACTGAAGTACGTACTTATGTAAAGTTAAAGCAGCTGTCGTCAGTCCTATCTCTGCAGTAGCATGAAACAATGAGCAGCAGGACCCTTATGCAGATAGACCATTGCTGGGCAAACCGTTTGTAAATGAAGATCTTCTGGACAGCAGTGTCCACTCTCACTGATGCAGCTAAAGAGTGCAACCAATTTCTCTCCAATTACTGTGCAAGCTAACCTGGCTAGCTAGCTGATACATTGGCGTATAGTAGAAAAGACTGTTAGCAGAAACAACTCCCAATTCACACCCCACTGAGCAGGTTAGCCAGTAAACTTATAGATTTCAGCATGAATGTAAAATAGCCTTAGCAAGGGTCGACTAGGAGCAGCAAAAGTGCAATAAAAAAATCCTTCATGACACATGCTATAAAGACTTTTACTTCAAATTGTAGGAAATGTTGTACTCTTTCAATGTGTGACTCCTAGTGCTGTACCCTCAATCACAACTCCAACCAAATTCTGGCTTGCATGTATTTGTGCTTTACTTGAGTTTTTCCACTTTATACATACCCCAAATATAACCCGCTACAATACAGACAAACATGTTATACATTTTAATTATGTTTACATGACAGCACTGGTCACTATTTGTGTTTCAAATTAAGATTTTTGATGTTCAAAAAGAGCTATATAATAGCTATAATATCTAATGTAATAGTTTTGCTTTTTTTTAGTTACTTTGATAATTTGGAGGTAGGTACCAATGATTGCACAAAGCAAGCATTGTGATGAGACTACTTTTTTTAAAAAAATTCCCAAACTATTCCTTTTAAGTGTAGACAGAGAGATGTGTGAATATTTTACTTGTGCCGTGTTGTCAACAAACAATAGCCCTTGGTAGGGCGTCCTAATACATACTAGTGTCAGGGAAGGGGCCAGCTGACTGATTCACAGACCTCGAGAAATGGTTAAGTTAGAGCTGCACCACCACACTTGGAAAAAGGAAACTGGGGCTCCCTCCTGGAGCCAGGCCTGGGAGAGGAGCTTACTGGTAAGTGTCTTGTGGTCAAGCCTAAGTCATCAGGCTTGGCCAGGACAACTGGAAAAATTACATAGATCTGTGTGGACCCACCACATGCAGGGATAAACACTGGAGTTTGGTGTTGAATGAACTGGGTAGCAAGCAAAGGCTGTGTGCGCTGCCTGATCTGAACCAGACCAGTGTTTTTGACACATCTTCTGTGGATCTTGCTGAGTTGGATACAAAGCTCCTTGGCAGCAAGAACACCAAGTTGGTTGAAGGTCTGAGATGATCGCAGACCAAAGTGGTTCCAGTTCATTTTAAGGGGGACTGAAGGGTCAGCCGCCCCAGGGGACAGTCCAGGGTAGGGCACAGAACTCATTGGATTACAGAAAATCTAACAATATGTAACAATATCAGTGACCTTTACATTTCTGCACAGCAACCAAAGGGGACCTTTATGACATGACTATTCAGTCGTATCATTAACTTAATGATGATAATTGACATGAAGATTACTGCTATTAATGACTTTTAGCAAGACGCAAATATTTATGACTCAGATACACCACTAACATTTCTACCATGTATACGCTGTAAACTTTGTTTTGTAATGGCTTTTGATTATAGTCCACTGCATGAGACGCAGCATAGTGAACAGAAGACAGAAAATATTAGTCACTCGTTTTCTAACGCTGTTACAAAACCAAAACATCTGCCATCCAGTCAGCTAAAAACCCATCAGAACTGCTGAACACAAGTCAACAATTTTCCAAGAAAAGTTCAAAAGGATCTGTTTATTGGAAAGTGCTTAAAAGAAAACCAAAATGTTTGTTTTAAAATTTTTAGCTGGACAGTGTTTTCTTTGAGATATTGCACTGCAGTAATTTAATATTACCTTCTAGAAATGCTGCTGACAAAAATGTTTAGTATGTTCTAAGTCACTAATATTAGCAGAGCTAGAACTCTGTTTAGTAACAACATTCAAAAAAAGGGTTTTGATTTTTGAGAGGTCTTTCAACATCAGACAGTCTTACCAATGTAGCCATGCCGTCATGGTTGATCAAGCCCCTACTTGTGTCCAGGTATCACTATGCCACCCACAGCTCACCTCTCCTATTCCACACTCACCTTGAAGTGACTTGAGTGGCCCTTTGCTCACTCAGCTCAGTGATGTCCAGCATGTTGCAGTATCCTGGTATTTCCAGTGCTGGCCAGAGGAGCTGGTTCATAAAGGGCCTGATAAGGCAGCTGTCAGACAATGGACTCTGTAAGGGTGAGTGTTTCCCTTGTTCCTACAGAGAACTCAAGTGGAAGCTGTTATGTTTGTCTAAAATAAGGTGCCTGTACTTACCTGAGTTATGGTGCCTCTTCTACCAGCTTGAGGGGTATGGTCAAATCACTCCCAGTTCCCCCTTTTCTCTCAGGCTTCCTTGATCAGGTGAGGGGACCACATCTGGCCCATTCCTTGCTACGCCTCCTATGCCTCTCAGTCCTTTCATAAACTGTGAGCTTCTTCCAGAGCATGCTGCACTGTTGTAGGGCTGGTCCCCTGCTTTCTTCTATGGCCACTTTGAGCAGCGGTCTCATGCTCTTCAGTTTCTGCCTGAGCTGCTGTGGCTTGCTCTAATTTGTAGATCATGGTGTACAGGCTTTGTGGTGCTTTGATCTCCAGCAAAAACCTCTCAACCAGTGATGATGATGGTGGTCATTGTCTGCATCAGCTTCATCCTTGACTGTTGCTTTCATCAGCATCTTTGCCAAACTGCATCTGCTTCTTCTCATTGTGAGCTTCGGGTTTCTTGACCCAACAGTTTTCTGTTGCTCTGTGTGAGTTTAAGACTTGTGTCACACAGAGGTTCACAGAACTGTAGGACTACTCTAGGTCTAGATCATCCTGCTCACCATGGATCATTCCTGAGAGCTGCAACATAATTTACCTTAGCCTTACTGATCTTCAAGTCCTGTAGGTTCTTGCATATCTTCCATACTCCTAAATTGTTAGACTGTTACAGTCAGATTCATGTGTATCACTGAGGCTGTTTTTTTTTTTGTAGGTTTCTGGATGCCTGCTCTGATGCCTTCTTCTGAAAAGATGTGGGTCTGACTTCTAACCCTTGCTGCCGCATTGCTATCTCTCCAACTGTGAGTACTCTTTTCTTGGTTTGTTCCTAGTCGCTGCTTATTCTAGAAGAAGCTTTTAACATAGAGAATCTTGATGCAGTTAGACACAGGTGGAAAAAACACACCTTAAAGAATATTATTTGTATATTGGCTTTCTAAAATTTCAAGCCGTTTGTTGCGCTACAGAGGTTGTCTGCAGGGGAGAATTTCTATAATCATCACCTCAGGAAAACACAGATACAAGCACAAGAGTTTCCGTAATACATCATTTGCAGTGGTGAAAATTTCAGTGAAGTGTTGACTTGTGCTGAGGTAACAAAAAAAACACATTCTTAGAACTTCCTGTTGTCATTTCTTGCTCATTAAAAACCTAAAAACTTGTCAGAAAAAAAATGTTTTTTAAATAAAAGACACACAGATACGTACTTTCTTCTCTCTAGTCTCCTGTCTGACCACGTTCTTGATGAGGGTACTTTTGACCTCCTTATACCTGTGCTTGTAAAAGCAGCCACAGGGGGTCCCAACAAGGGAAGAAATGTAAGCCATGTGACACAAGACAGTACCTATAAATATGTCCAAGATCACAGGGGCACTTTATACAGGGGTGGGCAGACAGCTTTTTTACCAGCGCGTCTACAACATCTTAAAAAGTTTCTGTCGTGTCATATGAAACCAATAAAAAACATATACTTCCTTCCCAGCAAGGAAAACCCTCACAACCTACCACAACCCAGCCTCGGCCAATCTGCCACACCGCCCTTTTTTTCTTCATTCTTCAGTATTTTGGTACCATTTGGTACTGAGAAACAGTTTACACCTTTTCTACATTTTCCCATGCCCTTTGAATGCCACATTGTACTTTCTTTCTGTCCCTGTGAACTCTTTACACAGAAGCAAAGGAGGCTACTGTGCATGTGTGGCTGTTTGAGAGGATTAAGGTGAAAAGTAGCAGTAACCAGAGGAAACTGTTTCTCTTACAGACTGAATAATCAATTTGTAGCACAGACACACTCTACGCACATATACACACAAAGGTAGCCTGATCTCTGTCATAACAATAAAGTGATATAAAAGAAGAATTAGAAGTCATGCAAGACATAAACATCTGCAGTGATCTTATATAGTCACCTATAACAACTTCCTATAACACATGCAGGCATGCAGAGTCACACAGAGCATTGATTCTGCCTGTGTCTACATGCACAAATTATGTAACTATGCAAAGTTCGACTGCAACGGTCATATTAAATAAGCCACAGTCAATTAGGGCTCCACACAGGTCACAATGATGTCATCATACATGTTGCTCTTCAAAGTTGCAAAAATATTCTTGAACGATGAAACTGCATTTGGGATCAGAGGTCTGCTGGTAGTGTTAGGAGGTATTGCTCCTGTTCTTGTTGTCAACAGCAGTAATTAAAATTTTCAAACTACAAAAATACAATATGATGATATGATGGCCTATTAATAAATTAGAATTTATACTTCTTTATCATACACACGCTGTTTCCACAAAAGGCTGTCGGATCACACCGATAATGAATAAAAGCTCTACAGTCAGATGTAATTAAGGTTATATCAGTATTTACACAAGGAAATAATTTCATGTATAAATATTTGTTAACAATACAGTGCAAAAGGTCTAGCTGATTGTGGTTAGGTTTCACATGCTTAAGTGGTTAAACACGTGTAACAGGAAATAAAAAATAAAGCAGCACGGTCAGGGTAACGGTAAAAGTACAAACCACTCCTGATGTATCACTGACATGGACAGCAGTGGATTGAAGATCCTCTCTCTGCGTCTCTCTTTGGGACAATGAAAGTCTTTAATCAGGCCATGGCCTGCTAATGAACGGAGGCGGGTAGACAGCCTGGGGAGAGGAGAGGCAAAGAGGAAGGCAATTTCTGGAAATGATTACAGACTCATTTCCTTGTTTATCCTGCCTTTGAAAATAGAAAGAAAGACCCCCTGCCCTCCACCTCCACAAGTCCTCCACTTATTGTGTCACAGTCCCCGCTCCTCTCCACTCCCCACCAACAGCATCCATCTGCATCCCTCATTGGTCCATCCTTAATCACTCTCACTCACACTCCACGCTCTTTCACTTTTGCTCCTGTGCTTTTCAGATTTGTTTCACTCTTTCAATAAACTATTTTCTTCGTTCATCCATCCTTTCTTCCCATTTCTCTTGTTTCCCTGTTCCTTGCACTGTGCTCTATTGTGGAACTAAGGGTCCCACTTGTAAACAATTTCCCTACAAGATCAAGCTGGGTCCCGTCCCTTTTTATATTGGCGCTCTGGCCTGCCCTGGCCCTTGTCTGCTTCAAGTGTGCGAACTGGCTAGGACTGAGGCTAATGGCTGGAAATCTCTAACTAACCTCTCCAACAGCTGTTTCCAGAGTCCCCTATTTATTGTGCTTGCTTTTACCCGTGTGTCCCAGCGCTCCCCTCCTACCCCACTCCATCGGCCTTTTGCACTCCCCATCTCTGCCAAAGTATAGGAGGGCACTGGCTGATCAGGCGAATAGCCCTCTAGGAATTTCTCCAAAAATTTGCTTTTTCCCCCCAACGAGTGGCTCAAGGCCGGAAGAAAATGAAGGCAGTAGAGTGGGAGGGAAAATGAAGCTCTAAAGCTCCCTTTTCCCCTTTATTTCTCCCTTTCTATTCTCTCCTTTCAGTAAAAAGAAGAATAAGAAAAGACCCTCCATTGGACATGTCTTTCATTTTGAAACACAGGTTCAAAGGCACTGGAAAATTTGGGCCCTTTGTGAGAGTTCGAGGGTAATGATGAGAGGGGATGAACGACATCCAATTCCAAACAGCTTCCTGGCCTGCATAGAATCTCTCCAAGCCCTTGCCTGTAGAGCGGAGGCCTAATCCACACAAATCTACACTAGCTCGAGAAAAGCTGTTTCCAGTCTTCAAGTGGGTGGAAGTACTACTGGAGTGGAGGCTGCTGGCTGACTGCTGAGTCCTGGTGGCTGCCTGTTTGGCTTTCAAGCAAACACATAAATGGAAGGTCAACAGCTCCTCTGTAAGATAATGGGTACAATCATTAACGTAACAATGAATTATCACAGAACATTAACACAATTCCTGTGTTGGGGGTTAAAAAGGAAGCCAAACAACAGTCTTGAAATCTGCCACAACAAAAAATTCTCTATATACAGTAGATAATAAATAATTAATCACAAAACAGAAAAATGATGCACCTTTGCAGTATGTTAGTTTTAATGCTAGACCAAAGACTTGTAGTTCTAATGTTAAATACCCAAAGGTAATAAGGTAGCAGCGGCACAAATCAATGTAATTTGGGAATCTCTAGATTTTGACCCAGTGGAAACAAAAATTTCTCAGAAAAGGCTGAACTTCAGCAGAATGAGAAGTGCAAATAACTGTTATTTAATACTTTGCCCTTTGCGCCGATGGTCTAGATTTAAACATCATGTATAAAAAAAATTCTAACACGAGACAAATTCAGACACACAAAAAAAGCATATTCAGAAAAATAAACTCTTATTTTGAATTAAATATGAAACATTTTATGTTGTAATCAGGAAAATAAATTTTCAATTTGTGTGAGGTTTTTTTTCTTATAATCCTCCACAAATTAATCTGTGCTCAAAAATATTATAAGTCTATTTGTTCATCAACTGACACACTGCCATCCTCAGACACTGAGATGCCCTGAGGAGATAGGTGACAGCCTCCCATCAAGCCACATCATGCCCTCTGTGTGCTAGTAACACATTTAATTTGACCTGGCAAGTACAGTAAGCATTTAACCTAAGATTACATTAGCTGACATTGGAGGCCAACTGGCATAAGGGGACGTTAAGGTGCAGCGGTGGTAGTGCATTGGCAGTCCGTTGGCATCTATGCACTCTCTGACTATATGCAGAGAGGAAAGTTATAATATATAAAGTGCTGAAGTGAAATTGAGTGTTGGAGACAATAATAAAAAATCTCCACTACATACGGCGTCATCCATGTCGAACAACTGCAGTTAGGATTTTGGAGGACTGCGCAAAGGAGCATGTTTGAACAATCACAGTACTGTCAAGTGAGCACAGAGAGGGAAAACAGAACAAACTGTTTCCTATTTATCAAAGCCTGCCACCAGTCTGATTCATACAGACTCTGATGCACACTCATGCACACACCCATGCACACAATAGATTTGCAAATCACCTGCACAAAATGTACATATTCATGCGCACTCACGTGCAAACATATGTGCATGTTTCCATGTGAGCTACAACAATAAAGTAGCATCTGCCACCTATGTAACATATAAATACTAAAAAAATAAAAAATTGCAAATGTGTAAATATGTACAAGAATACACACACACACAAACACACACATATACACACACTGTGTTGTCATACTGATGGTGGTCACAGGGGATGAGGACTGATGAGCAAGATCTTGGCCGACATGCCCTGAAAGAAAGGATTTGTTGTCCTCCTTCATCACACCTACCTCTTTTTTTACACTTGGCTTCTTTTACTCTTTTCATTCCTCGCTTCGGCCCTCTTTCCATTTTTCTTTCACCTTGCTGAGCACATATTTTAGTGCCGCAGGACCCTTAAAAATCCCCCTCCCTCCCCCACCTTTCACCCCACCCAGCAAACTTGGGCACCAGCTTACATTGCCATCCTGTTGCCACCTACAAAACACAAACAAAACCTCCTTCCTTCATCTGTCCTCAAACAAAGAGCCCACCCTCTCTCGCTCTTTTTTTAAGATTTCACTGACCTGTTGTCAATGTAGCTAATTAGTTGCCTCCAGTTTCCTCCAGCTGTTTCTTG
>VUQK01011295.1:36989-51155 GCA_015106715.1 Bujurquina vittata
AACTTGGGCACCAGCTTACATTGCCACCCTGTTGCCACCTACAAAACACAAACAAAACCTCCTTCCTTCATCTGTCCTCAAACAAAGAGCCCACCCTCTCTCGCTCTTTTTTTTTTTTGCACTGTCAGTCCTGTCCAGCTTTTCACTAACAATTAGCTGTGACGGGCTTCGCACTCATCAACTGTCGTGAGTTTAGCACCCAGTCATGAGGGGCCGTGACAGATCAAGCTAAGGCACCCTGACACCACTGGTGTGAAAGAAGATTCTAATTCCGGATAATTAGCTGACGAGAGCATGTAAGAGGACAGGGGGAGGAGTGGGGAGAGAGGAGGCATGGGGTGGGTGGGGGAGCTGAGGCGAAGTGGCAGTGCGTCGTAAGCACTTTCTGTCAACTTACTGTTGATCTCTGTTCTCGCTGTCGCTCATCCAGCCGTCCATTTCTATGTCTGCTTCATTTCTCTCTCCTTCACCTGACCTCATTTGCATGCCTTCCTGAAAGCAGCGTCTTATATTTCATGTGATGCTCAGTATTTTATTGTAACATATCCCCACATAATCATAGTTTCAGTCAAGGTGTGAAGACTGGGTTCATTTTTGATTAAATCTTAGAAAACAATTAGAGCATTTTTAAGGTTTGCTTATAAAAAAAATGAATGTAAAATATAAAAATGGAACCTACATACACTAGCACTTTAGCCAATACTGAATGAGTACAGTTACAGCTATGTAATAATTAAAACATTTGTGTTCATTTGTTGTTTGTTTGTTTTTCTTTTTTCAAATCTGCCTGCTTTTTAATTTCTTTCCAAGCGTATGCTGCTCTAAAACTGTTAATTCCAGTGCTGGACTCACTCACTAACAAGATGAATAACCTTGTTATTTGCTTGTGGCATATTGTCACTTAGAAAATCTGAAAGCAAATGTCCTACTTCTTGTCTAGTAGTTACTGTAGCTGAGCAAGTAGCACAGATTATACCAAAAATAAATAAAAATGGTGGTCCATTAAGGTCAGAAATCAATTACCCCAACAAACTCATTGCAAGTTTGGATCTGTTTAATGTATAAGGTTGTACTTACCTAATTTAAAAACCTGCTAACATGAGGTTTTTTTATTATGATATTTAAAACCTTAGAATTCAAAGAGGGCATGCTTTCTTGTTTACATTACATGCTGTCTGCATATATTTGCTTGCACTAGCTACATGGCAGAACAATGTGGTGAATGAAAGGAAAAAATGCACATGCATGCATATATGCCTCCTCAATGCCTCACATACTGGCACCACACAAACAAGGATGTATGTGCACTCTCTCTCATTCGCTGTCTCTCTATCTCTCTCTCTCTCACACACACACACACACACACACACACACATACATTGCCAAAGAGCCTAGTTATCTTGGAGGGGATCTTGACGTAATGTTGGCCTAATGCAGAGTGACATTTGTGATGTCAGATTCTTTGCACTACCGGCTGGGTAGTTAATGGCTATTAGAGGCTGTGCAGACACTCTGATTGGTGTAGAAAGACAGTTTGACCCAGTGTGTGTGTTTGTGTGTGCATCACTGACACCTTCATGCGATGGTTGAAAAAGTGACCCAAACAAACCAGACGTCGATCAGATCTGTGCATTTATCCCAAACTTTGAAACTCTAGCTCGCAAGCGTGTGCCTGAACATATTCTCAAACATCATCTCACTCTCGCTCTCTTGCCATATCAACACATTTACTGCGTTAACCATCCATGAACATCTACATATCAGACCATGACCCAAACAGTTAAGCCCAGCACCGGGGCCTCTGTGTGCGGCATGTGGAGTGGGCCCATCCAACCATGGTCAAGGTGGGCCCCAACTACTACGCTTGAGCCAGACACAATAGGTAGGACTGATGATTTTGAAATGATATCTATTACTGTTAGTGACAGCAGTCCCAGACAGTATGATTTGATGCTCCTAGAGACTGACAAGCTGAGCAGAGTGACACTGATGGCTGTGGGCACAAATCAGAATCGCTTTACCGCATCGGCAGCGCCCTAGCGCCGCTACGCTCTCCCTAACCCCAGCGCCAACCCTCTGCCCTCTGCTACCTTCTCAAACTGTGGGTGAGAAGTACAGAGACAAATACGGAAAGGTGGGGAGGCAAGAGGAACAAACAAAGTGTGTATCACAGAGAAGGAAAACAAGCTGAATATTGGTATTAAAAGACAAAGAAGTGTAAATATTTGGAAAAAAATAAAGAATCAGTACATCTGTGCAACAGTATTTATAGGTTCTAGCATTTTTCATTTCTTTGTACTATAAGTATCAAATGAGGCTGTTTTTGGAGAGAGAAAGAATTAAAAAACGTTATTGGGGAGAGATGAGAACAAGATAAAGAGCAAGAATGAAGAAAGCAAAAGGGAGGAAAACAGAACTGTCAAGCTGTGGAGCAAAGTTGCTTAATGCTTTAAAAATGAGCCATGCTACTGGAATGGATTCCCCTGTGGATTGAGGAAAAAAAGCTTGTTAATCTAAGATGTGTTGACATTTCTTTGGCTCAAAGCACTTCCATTTCCACCTATAATTGAAAACATCTTAAAAAGCAAAGAAAATTGATCTCCTCTAGTCTTACATATCCTCCCAGAAATCAATTTAAAAGTTTGTAAAGTGAAGCCCACAGCTTTCCTGATTATGGGGATTTTATCTAAAAACAAAAAAAAAAGTGCCACTTGGTTGCAGTAGATGGTCAGAGAAGCATTCACTGATCATGTTGTGTGTTACATACAGCTTGCTTGCAAGCACTGCAAGAAGCTCTAAAGACTAATCATAAGTAACAAACAATTAATTTACACATAAGCAAGAACATTAAATGCACGTCCATGCTAACACCAAAAAACAAGCACACAAACACTGGTGCGCATGGACAGAAATGGTGAGTGGGCGGTGTGTATCTGCGTGTCAGACACACATTGTAGCATCTGAACACCAGCGTGCGGCTCCTCAGACGGCGAAGGGAAATGTAGTAGTGCCCACTCAGCTGAAAGGCCTCTGGCCACCATGCCAGCACAATCTCTTCAGCACTTCGGGACCCCCGTCGCTCGCTGCATCTCCCCTTCCCTTTCTGCCTCTCGCCTCTCCCCCAACCCGCGTTTATTTCTGTCAGCTTCCATATTCTTGTCTTCACAGCGTGTTTGCCCATACTCACAAGACATTTCTAGTCCGTGCAGACGAGGCGCTGCCGTCGACTGTAGGGACCCCTGGTAAGATGGTAAACAGGCACACCAGCTTCTGCAGGCAGGCTCCCCAGTTGTACACAGGGCCTGGGGACACGTTGGAGTCAGACTTTCCTCTTATCCTTATTCTCTACAGGGACGATCAGTAGGCCTGTTAAGGTCCTGGTGTGACACCGCCTGTCCCACAAGATACACCAACACAGGCAACCGGCTCTTCCCCTGCAGTCCTACGGCCTCCATATGCACACATCACTGCAATGAGGGTCCTTCAGTGAAGGCCCCAGCTTTCCTGATTTCAGGGATATTATCTGAAAAGATTGTTGCCAGTGGATAGCAACAAAAGGTCATAGCAGCATTCACCGATCATGACCATGATAAACAAAATATGATCATAGAGCAGCATTTGCGGACTGAGAACCTGCAACCCATTAAAAGTAAATATGTGTTCAAACATTTGAAGGATGATACATTCAGCGTTCTGCAGCCAACGTGCGGATTGTGCTTTGTTTTGGAAGAACTGAGTGAAAACATAGCATGATGCAAAATAAGCATAATATCTGGCACAATTAACAAGAGAGTCAAACTGCCCCATCGTGTACACAGGTTATCATGACTCAGCATGAAGAAGTTTTTCCTAGCATTTATAATTTCAAAACTGAATATAGACTGAATCATCCTTTATTAATTTTTGAACACAATCCTAGTCAGAAGACCTGCCTCAGCATGAATTAATTGTAATTCTTTAACATGAGCGAGCCAATCACATTTAACTGTCTAATGGAGAGAGGAATTCTTGCTACAATTCAGAGTTCTTACAGTAACTCTGCAGCCTCAGCCTGGGGTTGTCATGACCTAACTGTGCTGTTGTTAATTAGAAAAGACCTGAATCACTGAGTTCAAGGTACAAAGAGGGAGAAAGCATAATGAACATATGATTCATACGGGAGTAAAAGAAAGGGAATGCAGGGAAGAGGATAGTGATAAAAGGAAGGTGGAATGGTTTTCATGAAAAGAAGAAAGACTGTAAAAACATGACCAAATTGACATCAAATCTTAAATCTTTTCTTTTTTTATCCATCGTGTCCTTTCAGCGGGCTTTTCGAGCATCCCAGTTTCATTTATACAGCTTCCTGACAGCCGTCTTTTGGACAAACTGCCCTTTAATGAGATGAGCAAGAAGGAGGGCTTCAAGAATTGATAGCCGTCATTCTTGTAGGTTGCCTCCTGCTCCTGCCTCTGTACACCAGTTAGGGGTGGTAAAGATCATATATCATGATCAACCTCAGTACACCGATTTACAGTACTGACCCTCAGCATGCCCTTATAGCAGAGACCGTTGTCTCAATGGAGGGACAAATGTGCACTAGAGAATGGCTGTTATTGCCCTTCATTTGGCTTTATGTATATATTTATTATTTCACAATCAAAACTTGACAGTAAGATGGACTATTCCTTATGTTTAATTAAACATAAAGAATTTTGTCCTCCAGAATTTAATCCTCCGCAAACATCTTTGTATGTTTCTAAAATTGTATAAAAAATTTTTTACATAATTTAGCATTACAAATCTAAAAATTTGAGAATAAGTACAACTGCAATTTTTCCTGAGCTAAGTAGAGTGAGTTTACTACTAGAGTCCAAAATCACTGCTGGTGGGCTGCTCCAGAAGGAGAACTGGACTCAGGTGACAACTTGTGTCTTTCCCTCCGTAAGGCCAAAACGTGGACCTTCATAGCCTCCCCACAGCCAGTGTTTTCTGGCAGGTCATAAAAGATAATTGTGTTGCCTGGGCTTTTTAAGGGTTAGCCAACGAGTGCTCCGGGGTGGCCAAGAAGACTTAATGTGCGCTTACCATGACACAGAGACA
The DNA here is from genome assembly GCA_015106715.1 of Bujurquina vittata. Lineage (NCBI taxonomy): Eukaryota > Metazoa > Chordata > Actinopteri > Cichliformes > Cichlidae > Bujurquina > Bujurquina vittata. Next base: position 42,072 of record VUQK01011295.1, read on the forward strand.
GTGTGGCTCTATGTCTACACCAAATAGACAGATAAGACATCAATCTGCAACATCTCCAATTTTAGGAAAGAAGGGTAGGAAGGATGAAAGGAGGGGAGGAGCTTTTTGATTGTTCGTTTGGGGCATACACTGTGTGTGTGCGTGCGTGTGTGCGTGCGTGCGTGCGCGTGTGTGGATTCCCACCTATGTGGGAATGTGTTTCTGTGTGTGTGGGCCATGACAGACCCAGACCCTGCAATCTACAGGGAGTCGTTGCCCTGTAGCCCCCAACCCTGCTATAACTTCATTAGGTGTAGGTAATGGCACCGTAGTCCAGGAGCTCATAACGTGGAGCCAGAGGCCCATCGGCTACCCGCCAGCTCAGCCCACACTGATACTCCTCTGGTTTTTCTTTGCCTAATCTTTGGCTGTATAGGTAGAAGAATTGTTTACTGAGGAGCCTGTGTAACTTAATATAATATTGTTGGTCGAAAGTTGACATAACTCACATTTTTGAACAACAGAGAAATTGCATAAGTTGATTCTGTCTATAAGTCTGCTGTGAAACGTGAATAAAGGCTAAGAGCAAATGACAGAAAAAGTAATTGATTTTTAAAGTCTTCACAAATCCATTTCTTTCACACCACTGATGTAATAAAGCTGGTCCAAATGCAGTCCAAATTCTGCTGACAGCTAGGTTGTGGTTACTGCTTTGTTGCAGTCTATGAGAGAATGAGCAAAAAAATGTGCTGCTTCTTCAAAAATAATATATTAAACTCCTGGATAAAGCAACATAATCTTAAAATGTTGCACCCTAAGGTGTAACAATCGATTACAAGTGGAAAGGATTAAATTACATTATGCCATTGTCTGTAACCTATTGTTTTGTAAGTTGTCACTCACCCTTGGTGATCTGCCAGCTGGAACCAATGCCAGAAAAGAAGAAAGCGTTTCAGTATAACAGGGCTGCATTTATGTAAGTCACAGGGTCACTTACATACTAGATCAGTAGATCATACAGAGACATAAAATGTTTCCCTCCCATTTATAAACTCTCCATTTTTTCCAGTGCATTTTGGGGCAAGAAACTCAATCAAAATTAGCTTAGTAGCAATAAGTGAAACTAAAACTCAATTTAAATTTCAAACTATGTAATATGTAATGTCTTAAATGGGTCCAAAATAAAAGATATTCAGTGTAGACCAAGGGATGACAGGGCTACCATCAACTACATTTTAGTCTGTGTATTGAAAGACATGCCTTATTTGAATAATCAGCCTGGTCATACACAGCAACACACACACACACACACACACACACAGACTGATTGTGAAGGAGCGCCTAGTTTATTTATTTGCCATGTGTCTGAACTTCCCTGTCTTGATGTTGTTGTGTTGTAAGTGAGTCAGAAAGGGGCCCCTAATTAAATCACGGGCTCTCCTGTTGGATTGAGACTATCCCATAGATCTATGGTAATACACAGCCCGGGGTGGAGGACAATTCCATTAGTGTAAGACAGGGGCTGCGGCTGATAGCGCTACAGATAGGGCCCCTTCCTTACTACAATACCTCTTGGCTGACTGGCCGTTTTCCTGTTTAGCCTCAAGTTTTATAGTGCTAATCAGCAGTGGTTGCCTATATCAGAATGCATCTGCCCCTTGCACTTGAGTGCTAGACATACGAAATAATGTCAACGGGCTCTAAGTACCTAGCTCTCGAGGGCACCGGAAGTAAGGCGGCCAGGGGGCCGCTGAAAGATTTCGGCACCATTTCTTTGTGAGAGCAGCCGATGTGCTGCTGCAAGGCAGTTGTGTTTCTTTATTGTTACACAAAACATGTGTCATTTAAACAGATTTTAAGCTTCTTCCATGCCATTTCATGCTGATTTGTTCACACTGTGACAAGATCCCCCTAATTTGCAAACACTGACGAGAAAAAAACCCATTCTGGCACATTGTCAGTGCTGGTTGAGGCAGTAGAGCACATGGCCTTCCGTCACAGGAACAAGAGTCTGGGCCATGGTCCTGGCTTCCACTGCTGCTGAAATAATCTGATGTCCTCTCTGGATGACAGAGGGAACCCAGCAGAAAAGTAGCTTTAAAGGACGTTTTCATGGAGTGATGATCTTATTGTGTTAATATTCCAAAACCCACTTTGTTAATAATATTACATTTAAAATTGTGATTGCGGAACTGAAATAATTACACACTGTAGTTGATTTATCACTTTTTTCTGCACAGCGGTGGATCATTTGTACTATATTTGGTGCCCTTACTTCTGAATTTATCTCTCGGTACACTGTGTTAGATTATCTGGCTAAAGTGTTGCCTTATTTACTGTACATCTGTTTTTTGATCATTTGACTGTGATGTGGGAACATCACCATGTTCCCACATCCCAGAATCCATACTGGTGACTATAATAAAGAATAGACATAATGGCAAAGCCTATTTTGAAAGCCAAATTGTTCCTTTTAATTTATTTATCAACATTCAGTCAGTGTAAAACATGCACAGACTCAACTGTATATGCAATTTTGAGCCACTGCTTACACGTATTTAGCTAATCTTCACAATGTTAGGCCACATGAAGGAACAAAAATAGGACAGGCTTTGGTAAAGCCTGTGATGAAAGCCCGCTACTTTTGTTTTTATTGTCCACTCTCCACCAGGCAGAGTGTTGTGGGAACTCTAGAGAGTTGTGGCTGCTGTTTGATCATGCTATAGAAGTCTGACCTGTCACTAAGTGGTGGCAAACATGGCCCACACACAGAGTAGCAAGGGTCTATGCATTCATATGTGTGCATGTGTTTCCCACACACAATGCCACATACCTCACTAGAGCAGACAGGTCACAACGTGTCAGGGTGTTGAGGATTCATAATGGCCATTTAGCCTTCAACAGCTAATATCAGCACTGCTGATTTACAAGGAATTGAGTTGTTCAGTCTCTGAGCTCAGGAGCTGCTTCCACAACACCTGTTTGATATTAGCTGGTGTGAACACCCAGCACAAAAAAGTACAAATGCATACAATGATTAAAAAAAATAAAATAATATAAAACAAACAAAAAAATTGCATACATTTTCCCAGTACTGGACTTCATACCAGCATATAACATACATCCAAACATGTGGCAGCATGGCAATGGCTCTGGTAACCAGCTGTTTGCAGCCAGGAAGAGTGACAAGGGACCGCAGGGAGCCACCAAAACTCCAGAGACTATGACAGAAGCATGATGACAAGTGATGACGACGCCCTCCCTCATGCATGTGTCCCTAAACTGCATAGGACAGCACCCTCAGCAACAAGAAAGAGGGAGATCACGCACCATGCTAAGCTAATAGCCATGATATGCGCTGCTGAAGTCAGCTCTGATAGAGGGTCTGCCTGTGATCACTGCTGATAGGCGAACAATGAGACTCGTAGATGTCGGATTGCATATAAGAAAATGGCAACTCGTCTCTTGAATAGTGTCTGAATTCGGCAATGAAGACTGCAAAAGAAATGTTAAAGAAACTCCCGAGTTTAGAAAAGAAATGTTTTTTAAGGTTAGACTAAATACACAAAGAAAGCGGTCTCCATCCTGACTGACAGTTTTACACGGTTTCAGATGCAATAAATGCATAAAACATTTATTTCTGCTGCACATGTGTCTATACTACTTATGTAAAATACTAAGACTAACTAACTGGTAACTTGGTAACTAAGTCCAGAGAGTTCCTTGGTGGCACTAAAGATGAAGTTGAACTGTTACTCAAAATAACAGAGAAGCGTAAGGCAGTCATGGTGTCACAAAACATAAATTAAGTCTTCAGTGGCAGAGTGGTACCAGAAACATAAGCTATCATGGCAATGGTTAAGGACTACCCAAAAAGGCAGCGACTTAGCTAAAATGTTTGGTTTAAATTTTGTGACTGATCAAACCCAACCAGGATTGTTTCCAAATGTCTCTGTTTATACGCTCCAGCCTTTTGAAGCTGGTTTTGGGGTTTTCCAAAAATCTTCTTTCTAGGACACAAACGCTGTAGTAGAGTAAGGCACAACCTTAATAAAACTTCAACTTCTGCAACTGCAGGATCTGACCTCAAATTCACCCACTAAAGGTTCTGGAAATATCAATTGAGTGCTAATGGACACTGTGTTTGGTGTTTGTTAAATCTATTTGTTGCAGAGCCATTGTGCAAACAACACGTGCGTGAAGGTTTGACTAGACACACACGTACAAAACTCAATTTTGGCTCTTCAAGCTTAGAGTCTTTACACACAAACATGCACACACTTAGTTGCCCCTGTGAACCAACTGGAGACCAGAGAGACATTGACATGACCCAGATAATAGGCCCAAAGTCTTGCCTCCACAATTTGATCAATTTGCAGTTTCCTCACAATCGCAGGCACCGCGCTGTCCCCCGCAGCTACTGTGTAGCCCCCCCACCCGACACACACACTCAACCATGCAGACACATCACTGCTCGCCACAGCAAGATGCTCTGCTTTTCTCCCCTTTTCCCCCCCAAATCACCGCTAAGCCTGCCTGATGCCTGCTGCTTGGACACAAATGTGCTCTTGCTCCTGTCATCTCTAAGCAAGCACAGACAGGAGGGAAAAAGGCTGACAGTTTGTCTTGTACCATATGCCACGTGGCAGCAAAGCCCAACTGATATGGCCAGAGTTTGGACCACAGCCAAGGGCTCTTTTTTTATCTCTTTTATTTTGTTCTTTCTTGCATGTGCTTGCGTCTTGGGAGAAAATGTGAAATAAAAAAAAAATCACTGTCTGGCTATCACACGGCTGGATTTAGTGTGCAAATAAGTTAAAAATTTGATTTGGCTGGGGTTTGTTTTTTTTTTCAGCATTATTTCAAACAGTACTTCTTCAGTGGCCTCTTCCTTGCTCATGCAAAAGCCGCTGTGCAGGGGAAACTCCCCAAAAGACAAATAAGATGTCTTATTGTCATTATCCCTTCCTTCCTCTCCTTGCCTGGAGAGATGTTAGTCTTCAGCCTCTCAATCATGATTTCACCTGCACACAGGACCGGGACTGGAATTTGAGCAACACTGTCAGTGTGTGGTATGCTTGGTGAAAGCAAATTTGTTACTGGTGGTGTTTGTGACCCTTGAGGTAGCCTCGTGTCAATCATTATCCTCAGAGCAGAGAGGTAGGTCAGAAACCCTCCAGCTACCTACAGATTGTGGAAAAGTAAGGTTCCTGCTCACAGCCATGCAAGAGTATATCAGTGAGTCTGGAAATATGGAGTGATGATTATGATATCCCTGCTTTTTGGGAGAAGGAGAGAAAAGTGTGTTTTCTCACTGTGATTAGGGAGATCAAGTGTTATTCAAAGGTAACATGAATGCAGCAGGTAGGTAATCATTTATTTTTTTTAATGACTGGTTCATTTCTTTTCTGATAACGATAAAGATTTTTTTTACTTTTTTTTCTTTCCAAAGATCAACAACAACAAAAAAAGACGTGATCTGGAACGGAGAAATGTTGCTGTTGTGTTTTGCAATAGAAAGTCTTCACTGTTTTCTTTCTTATTCTTTAGTGATTCAAAAAACAAACAGCAAAGATTTCTCATGTTTTCTTCTTTAACAACATTTTTTTATTTTATAGCATGTTTTTTGTGACAATAATAGAAGCATAAGTAATGTACTGCATTTGTCTGTTTAACAGAGTGTAGGGGTACTTCTATGGCAGCAACTTTAATAACGTTTTACTCTGCTGTGAAAACTGATCTCAGTTCAGGACAGAAATATAACCTTTATGAATTTTACCACATTATTCTATCATGTAATCACACAAAAACGTAAATCTCCAAGAATGTAAAATGTTTAACCAGTCGATTTTTCAGACCGCAGTGCTTCCACAGAGAACCGTGCTTTAGTGTGAAGTGGCTGTCAGTCATCGCCTCTGTGATGCGTCACTCTTTGAAGCGGCAAAGCCTCGAACTGGGACAAAATGGTCACCATTTTCGCTCCGATGGTTCCTTTTCCCGCCTTCGTCTGGGCTGTTGTGAGAAGGTGAAAACCAGGAGTTGATGAAAGAAATGACAGGTGAGTGACAGATGCCTTGAGAAACAAGAAGTGGGAGGGGTGGGAGAAGATAGAGGCGTGCTAGCCAGCAAGGAATAGTGCCACAGGTGAAAAGATGCCAGAGTAGTAAGACTGACGCACCTTGATGGCGCTGGCAGGCAGAGGTGACACAGGTGAGGGGCAGCTTTGGGGAAGCTTGCAGGCTCCTCACAGCTGCTTCTCTTTGCCCCTGTCAGACAGATGCACAGAGAAGCACCCTTACACTGGAGACAACGCAATCATGTGTGATTATTTGCGCAAATATGCTCACACACAGAGTTTCACAAAGCGAGGATCACACAGAATTCCTGTGCAGCAATAAGGAAAACACGTCAGTTTATCAGAAGCCTCTCCACCAAACTTTTTGTTGTATGAAGACATTACTGTGTGACCTTTTGGCAAACACATTACATGATTAACCTCATACAGATTAATTGGCTACAGACCTGACTTTACTCTCTCCTTATTGTCACTGTTCATAGCAGGTGCCTTCATAACAGGTCACTGCCTGTGTCACCCTCTCCTTCCTTTTTAAATCTCCGTTTCCCCCTCCTTTGACACCCATTCTAATTCAATTTGATTTTCATTTAACTCCAGATAACCTTAACATTGAGCACTTTTTCACTGCTTTCAAATGAATCCGCTAATGTAGAGCCTGCAGATGACCCTAATGTAACCGTTGTGTTGTATGAATATAGTATTTCCTCTCATTAAACTGTCTTTGTTTTCGCTGACCTGTAATAACATATGCCACATATGCTATATCATAGCAACACTCAACATACTAGATCTAGTGGAACTGGGGAAAAGTAAAGGTAAGGAAGCTATATATATATATATATATATATATATATATTCACAGCAGTAAAGGGGTGACCTATATATATATATATATATATATATATATTTATATTTTTAAATGCACATATTCATTTTTGTTGCCAACATTCTGATTTTTCATTTCTGCACTTGAAAATTTAAAACATTACATTTTTTTTTAATCGCTATGATTGCTCCAAAGGTATTAATAGGGTGACTGAAATTCAACAGCTTCAACTGTACCAGCCAATTATAACATCAGCCATCAATGATTTAATAAGTCACTGAAAAAAAATGTAATGAATGGCCCTGCATCAACAATAGACGACATCTGAACGGCATCTAAAAACAATAATGCTTTCATTTTCAACGCAGACGAAATATGAATTAATCAGAAGTGTGATATTTTATTCAGGGGCCCTCAGTGGCGAGCGAGGCACCCATCTGTCTCTCATCTCGCTAGTCAGCCATGTCATGTGGGACCTAAGTGAAAGAGAAAGAGAGCCTCTCTGATTGCCTGCCACCCAGCTCTTTGCTGCTGTTCAGTGTCACTGCCACTCACTTGCAGTTCTGATGTGTTCGTTCCTCTCCACCTCCATTACCGTCACTCTTGGTGGACGTGCTTGCAAATGGAAAGGCATACAGACTTTCAAAATAGAGAAAAAGGAAACGCTTCATTTATGTTTTAGGTGTACATGGACACTTGAGAGGCAGAACAAGAGTGATATTCTGCCTTTACCTGGGCTTGCATTAACAAAAACGTTTCTGAATTTCAGCCCTGAATTGTTATTCTGGTACCCTGAGGATCCAGTCTACAACTTGCATCCTGCAGTTGTTATCCAAGCGAGCTTGCTTAGGCCCCAACATCGGTGAATGGAGATGTTTCATGCATGCTGAGAGACGAGGTGCATAAGAGGTCAGCATTCTAAAGGGGTGACCAATTGGATCATGACCCATGAGGGACAGATATGGGCAAGGGATTTAGCCTCAAAGGTCACACTGAGGTCAAGGAGTGTCTTGCATTCCAGTCTACTAATCCTTTCCCTGCCGTCTGGAACACTGGCCTTCACTGCTCTACACATGCATGCCCACACACACACACATAAATGTGTACAACTCTCACTCTGCTCTGAGTCGCTGTGCCCTGCACACATTCAAGCACAGGCTGTGGTGAGAGATTGGCTAAAGAGACTTAAAATAAACGTCCTCCGAGTCTAGAGAAAGCATTGGCTTTGGGTGCCGTCCGCACTGAATTCCCTGACCTTACACTTATCCGCCCACCTCCTACTGGGCCATCGAGTTTCCCCCATGCTGAGACACCAGAGCGCCGGGGATGTAGGTAATTTGTCAGGGCGACCTAACCCCCACTTTTCATGGTTGTGTGTGTCAGCAGACAAGCATGTGTATGCGCCAGGGGCTTTCTCTAGGAATCTCCCAGGCTATGTCGCCAGTCCAGGCAGTCCCAGACAAGTCAGTGTCAATGGCTGCGTAAGCAGTGATCATACTAGTAGCCACATTTTGAAACTGGGGGGCAACCTGACCACAGCAATCTGAGCCATACATCAGTCTGAAATGACATGCATGCCACCCAAAACTGTGCAGCATTTGTGCCCCCTTCCCTGAACACTTTTACATTACATCCACACAGGGTATACAGTGGGGACTACATACCCCAGATGATTTTGTAAACCGAACCTGTCGACATTTACTCGGCAAATCCCACCACACACACAAAGCACACAAACATGGTGACAGAATTGCTCCATCTGTGGCTTGGACCTCATGAAACACTGCAGTTTGTGTGTAGCAAAGAACACCAAGCATCAGCCTCCTACTGTTTGTGTTGGACTAACTCTCCTGCTGGGGCTTCAGTAGTACCCTACCCCCACCTCCACCCCCCTCACTTCCTATCCCACTACACTATACCAAACAGAGCCAAATAAAACACAGGCTAACATAATGTAGCAGCATGTCAGTGGTGGGCCCTGGAGCAAGAATGAAACTTGAGCCACTCTGTACCAGCCATTAGGACAAGAGTTAAAGCAGCTACGATTTCTTCCTCGCCATACAGCCCTTATGCTGTCCACTGCAAGGCCTCTGTGTGTGTGTGTGTGTGTGTGTGTTTGTGTGCGCGCGCGCACACTAGCAGCAGATTGAATGATGTATCCTGTGTGACTGTGGTGTGCTCAGTGGGTCAGAGTGAAGTCCCA
>VUQK01011296.1:0-11156 GCA_015106715.1 Bujurquina vittata
AATGCGTCACCAGTGTATGGTGGAGGACATGAATGCCTCACCAAGTTCAGTAAACCTGAGTTACTGTAACAGCATGTAATAGGCATGTTCCTATGGTAACTGAGGTAACTAAGTCTGTGGATCAGTTGGATTTTGCACATGTTTCATATTTGTGTGTGAAGCAAAAAAGAAATGTTTTGAACATAATAAAAGCAGTACTCAATCAAAGAACTTACACTACATGGTACAACCCTCTGCGCTTCACTACAGTTAAGTAAGACACTGAACACACAGACCCAGCAGAGGAAAGCGCACTGCACCGTTACAGAGAGTTTTAATTCCAGTACAGCACAAGAGCTCAGCGCAAGTCCAAACCCTGCAGGACAACAGCTACAATTAGGAACAAGCAGTGCTTTCTTGAATACATGTTGTGTGCAGGTAGTCATTATTGACCAAGCTGTGTATTGTCTGCCTTTAAAGCTGTCAGTGGCAACAGTGTTTGAGGTGATTGTTGTACGCTTCAGCTATTGAAATGTTGGTTATTGAAAAGCAGTCCTTGTATCTCATGGCTGAAAATCATTTCTAAAATGTAGAGTTTCAGGTTTAGAGGAGAAACTTTTTTTGGGCACCAACTCCTTCTTAAATAAAGATTAGAAATAAATGTCCTCATTCATCAGCCAAACTGAGCGTGGGGTTTCATTTTTGTTGTAATCAGCTGGAAGAATTTCTGATTCAGCTCCAACAGGAGCTTGGGCGTCCTCACATGCATCTGTTATAATAATAAATGTTGATGTTTAAATATTAATCCCCCTGCTCAGATTGCTCTGGATCAATTGCTTGTGTAGGACTGCTTTGTGTGGAGACAAATGTATTCACAGTCACATTGTTAAAAATGTACCTCCCATCTGATGAAGTACAGACACACACTGTTTATGAATTACAGTATGTATTTATCATGATATACAGTACTAGTCAAAAGTTTGGACACACAAAAGTTTGTCCAAACTTTTGACTGCTATTGTATAGCTGTTAATTAATTAAAATCCAAGGGCAAAATGGCAGAATTTGGAACTCGACAGCCGTCCTACAGCTCTGCTTATCTGTTCCAAGCTCCTCCAACCAGACTTGCACCAGTGTACGAACCTTATTTATAAAGGCAACAGATAAGACATTTGTAACATTTGTCTTCTTCTGGGATTTTGAACTGTGGGCACAACCTTCTAAACCCTAAAAACAGAGACTCAAGAAGTGAAAACTGAAATTTGTTGCATTTCTGCTGATAAATGTTTCGACATTCACGTGTACCATTTAGAGCCCTCTAATGTAGTGTCCAGAATCATCCCAGCAAAGACTCCGATCCATTCCACTAGATGGCTTTGGAAAATGAATGAGGGCATAAATTTTGTACAGTTGTACTCCCCCGTGGCGTTCATACTATACCAAAGTAATTAAGTAACAGATTTCTTTCATTTACTACATTTACTTTGTCATGTAGAAGACATACTGCTGCACTTTTCTTCTCATATTAAGATGTCTGAGGGATTAAATGTTTAGTTAAACTTCTTTACATTGACAGAAACAAGAGTTTCACTGGTTCAGTTCACTTCAGATTGAAGTGGGCAGTATGTGGCCTACAATGTAGTGACAACTGACCCTTTAAGCCTTTAGGTCGACTCTCTCCACTCTCCTAAAAAAGCACATTTTGCGAAGTAACCTAAACAGAAGCAGTCAAGATATGTTTTTATTTTTAGACATTTTAATGAGGTTTAATTAAGTTAAATTAAAATGTATTTACAGTACCAGTCAAAAGTTTGGACACACTTAAATGAGTGCGCCCAAACTTTTGACTGTTAGCATATATATGTATAGCGCCAAGTCACGATAGTCTCAAGACCCAACAATCTAAACGGCCCCCCGTGAGCAAGCATTTGGCGACAGTGAGAACAAAAAAAACTCCCTTTTAACAGGAAGAAACGTCCGGCAGAACCAGGCTCAGGGAGGGGCAGCCATCTGCCACAACCAGTTGGATCTGAGGGGAGAGAGACAGGATAAAAGATATGCTGTGGAAGACAGCCAATAATTCATGATTAAAAGCGGAGTGGGGTATAAACAGAGTGAAGCAAAACAATAAGATATTTGAGATTAATTCAGATATATTATCAATACTCTGCTTGCCCAAACTAAAGTATAATGTTGGCATTTAGCTCCATTAGCTCTCCTAATGAGGGCTATCTCATGTGCAGCTAGTTTTGATTCTGTGGATTTTATAGGAGGCAGAAGGGTTTGTCATGACTAGCTCTGACGCAATCTCCATCTTTCCTTGTCTGCATGCGCGGCTCTGTGACAATGCAAGCAAAATGAAAAGAAAAATACCGGCTTTAATCTCAAAAACACTCATCGGTGGTCTTGCTGTGTTGCTAACTACCATTCAAAACATATATTTATGGTAATTGTGTTTGAAAATAAACAGTTTATTGTTGCACAAGCTATTTCTATAATGGGGCATAAACTGGTGAGTCTTACACTGTGTGCCAGCTGGCACAATACAACCTGCATGTTAGCTGCAACATCTGGTGACTGATGCATGGAAATTATGTGTACAGTCTCAGAGTAAGCCTCACGGTATTTGGAATATATTGATTCTGTGTATTTTTTCTATGTTTAGCTGCCAAGCAGATGTGTTTGTGACCCCAGTGTGAAGAATATTATCTAGAAACTAAGTTCAAATGATTTTTTTTTCCTTCTTTATTTAGAACATTACAACACGATGAAGCTCTGTGAGGATTTGAGTTATAGAAAATAGCTGAAAATAACTTTAAATACACTTACGTGAAAAAGAATGTACAAAAGAGAGACAGTCTTACCTACTAATATAAATTTAAACTAACCTTATTCTATCACACCGCTATACATGACTTTTCTACAAACATACAAACAGAGCAAAATGCTACATGTGGCATTATTGTTCCTCCTTTATAAAAACAGACCAATACTAGAAAACCTTCAGCGTGTTTTCGAGAATGACTTTGACTATTTAAAGGATGCATTTATGATTGATTTGAAGCTTTCTAAGGCCTTGGTGCATCTGTTGAAGGTTATGGTCTATATAAATTAGAGATGGTAGAGTGAGCTGCATTGCGTGGCAGGTGTTGTTTCTGAAATTCATTTATTTTAAAATCTATTGGTACTGGCTCATGATGCCCCTGAGAAAATCTTCGAAGCGTGGGACAGCAGACTGTGGAGCAGCAGCCTCCTTGGCAGACCCATCTGCAGCAGCGGCAGCGGGTTTAGCACGACGCAGGCGGCAGTTGTAGTCGTATTCAGGATCACAGTCTGGATCTGGCAGGATTATGCCGTCCTCTCCGGACTTCATGGCCTTGGCACCAGAAGGTGAAGTAAACTTGTTACAGCTGGGGTCATATGGATGGCAGAAGGGCTTGGCTGGAGCCATGATGTCGGCCTTGGCCCCAGAAACAGACTTGAGCGGGATGCAGTCTTTGTCATAGTGCACATAGCAGTCGTAGCCCTCCTTGGTCTTGCCGCGGACACCAAGCTTGTAGCGGACCTGATTGATTGATTGATTCATGTTTTTGGTTCAAAACACATGCAAAGCAGACTGTGAAAGCAATATTCAACATCCATTTAATTTTACTACACTATTAAAGAAACCAAGTGTTAAAGAAATGACAAAGATTAAACTAGATTGGGTGAAATCACTGAAAAATTTAAGCCCATTAACAGGGCTTCAAATTCAGACCTGGTGCTCGGGGAACTGCGGAGGAGCATTGCGCAGAGCAGCAGCAGCTGCCAGTATGCAGTATGGGTCATAGCGAGGGTCGCAGGACAGAGGAGCAGCAGGAGGCGCAGGCTCATCCGAGTGGGCGTACTCCACAATAGGCTTGGTAAGGCTGGACAGCTTGGTAGCAGTCAGGGGGTTACAGCCTTTGTCAAAGAGAGGGTTGCAGTGCTGTTCTTTAGGAGCTGCAGCAGCCAGGGGAGCAGAAGGGTACATCAAGTGGTAGAAGCTAGTGGGAGCCTTCTGGACTAGGAGGGGCGTGCAGTAGGGATCCTTTGGGTCGCATTTGAGGGCGGTATAAGATGGAGCAGGACCGTGGGCTGGACGGTACCCATAGGCCGCTCTCAGGTGGTACTGCAGACACTCTACATCTTCAGGCTGGCAGATTCTGAGTAGCTCAGCCCTCTGCTCACCACTCAGGAAGGGCTCCAGGACAGGAGCGTAGTAGTAGAGACCAGCAGAACTCTTCATTGGCACTGGGGCGAGGACAGGAGCTGGCACTTTGGCTGGAGCTGGTTCCGGCTGAGGGGCAGCCGACTTGGTGGCAAGAGGGAACATGCAGTGGGGGTCAATATAAGGGTTGCACAGCCTGACAGCAGCAGACTTGATGGGGGCAGGCATCACCACGGCCGCCTTTGGTTTGCTCGTTAACTCGGCAATGCACTCTGGATCATCAGACTCCGCACAGGTCTTGTAGATTTGACTGAGGTGGTTGAGGTAATGATTGAAGGTAGGTCCCTCCTCTGACCTGTGCTTGTTCTGCAGGTAGGCCACATACAGACGATCCAGGTCCTCAACCTGAAGAATTAGGTGGAAAGGGGAAAAACAACTGAAACTTCTCTGATCCTAAATGACACGTATGCCATAGAAAAATAAACTAAAACAAAAGAAACTCTAAAGAAAGGTGTACACAAATCCTCTACTGAGGAAAATAATTGTTTTTCAGACTTTTTCTAAACCACAGAGCTCTCATGGGCATCCACACTGAACATATTAATAAGTTAATAACTTATTAAGACTTTTATATATTAATAATCTGGGCAAAAAAAATATTCAGTTCTCTAAACTGTATAAATAGGGAAAGTGTTAAAATTTCCTGTGTGAAATACTACATATTTAATTTTAAAAAGGAAAGAAAAGAAAGAATAAAATCTCCTTAAAACTGGTGACGCAAGTTGTTGGCTCAATTTTTAAAGGAACAACAAGCACAGTTTCATAATCATGACTGGGAGAAACTGAATAATTAATGTGAAATCAGCTCCACTCACTCCCTCCTGGTTGTGGTTGTCCATGAAGTATTTGTACCATCCCCAGAAGTCAGGCAGACGTTTGAACTGGGGCACAGCCACGACAGGGACGTTCCGTCTGTTACGAACAAGCTTTTTTAGGTTGATCATTGCCTCGACGTTCACATCATCAGACACAGTGGCCACTGGAGGCAGAGGAAGACAAGAGAGTCAACCAAAGTAAAAGTGCTGGTGCCAGAAATCATACCGGAGTGCAATTAAACAGGTTCTTTTACTGTTTGTTATAACACAGTGACCATGATCTTCAGCAATTTGTTTTATGCTTCATGCATATGTAATATTCTTTCAACTTGAAGTGGAAATCTCAGATAGTTTTATTTAAATAAATTAAAAATACAATAGTTTGATTGATCTATGGATCACTGATGAGAGTATTGCTGTGCAATCAACCAAGTAAATAAAACTGCTCATCATTGCAGTGCTCTGCTGGGGAAGCCTGGATCCTGGCATTCGAGTGAATGTTACTCTGACACAAAACACCACTTTAAACGTTGTCACAGACCAAGCAAAAGCCCCCATGGCTCTCCCCAAGTGTGACAATGTGCCCCACCAAATTGCAAGAAAAGAGAGCTTAAGAACAGCTGAAGGCAAACACTAAAACAGAAAACTAAAACAGTGACCCAGGCACACACCAGATCCCAATTTGACTGCTCATTCATGGGATGAGAAGAAGCCCAATCCACGGAGACCCCACCCCTGGGCTGTGAAGTTTACTCCACTGACAAATAACTTTTTGAAATGATAATTAGGATGCATATTGTCTGTAAGAGCAAAGATTGGTGTAAAAGAATAAAAATGTTTTAAAAAATATTTGTTTTCTTTATAGGCTGTATCAGACACTTTTGGTCCATTTGAGACATTATAAAGGAAAATAAAATCCAAATACAACTGAATGATATCAAAGTAGAGCCAGCGCCATGTTGAATGTGAAACACCAAATCTGTACCCCACAGAGGACACGATGAATAAAAGGCTGATGAACTGACCGCTGACCTTCATAAACTCACATCTATAATTGGAACAGTAAATCCTGTTGGCACGAAGGATGCAGTTTGTTATAGTTAAGAGGTACAGTGCATAGATCGGTGCTACCGTTTGGACAGCATCAGATAAAAAAAGAGACCGCTGTGCACCCCGCAGCTGCAGGTGAAGGAGAGCCCAGAGCAAGCCTTGAAGGAAAGCTTGAGCTGTCAATCTATTCTGCACAGTATAGCTGTGCAACAATCTAAGCAGAGTAGCCAGAGCTTTTAAAGTCAGTTTAAAGAAGAAATTCTGTTGTTTCATTGAGTTATTGTGGATTTCAGGGTCAGCACAGTGACAGCGATTGTGTTTTAAACAATCCAAAAGTTTAAATATCCTTAACACAGTTACTGCTTACCTTTGCTATGAATGATGTAAGGGGAAAATTCACCTAGTCTGTGCTTGTGGAAAGGGGCCCACTCACTGCTAACTGTGTGAGGGCTTCATGTCTTTGTACTAAAGTCCAGACCCACAAGAACCAAAGTATGCACTGCTCAGACACCACAGGAGTCGCACAAAGATCCCATACCAATGCCCCCAGCAGGGCAGAGCTGTTTTGATAACATTAGAAGTAACTTCACAAAGTTAGGGAAGATAATGTTGTTATTAATATATATATCATACATTTCCAGTATTACAAACTCAGTGATTATAGCACAATTACTGGAAAAAAATACACTGTATTAAGTTACACGTAAAGCAAATCAAACATTTTTTACTGCTGCAACTTTAAATATTATAAGCACTAAACTGCTGAAACATGAGTTGGTTTTTGTAATAGAGTCACAAGAAATGTCTCTATAAAACAAGACAAAGGATATTTCTGAAATTTTTGGAAAGTGGAAAGTGGATCTGTTTGAAATATTATGTAATGGGGAAGAAAAGGGAGCAGCCACAGTTACACAAAGAGCCGCTGTGACAGGCTGCAACTCCATAAAATAGCCAAGAAGCTCCATCATATTTCATTTAAATATGTGGATTACATCATATTGTTGTAAAATGCTATGCTCCTCATTATTTATCTCAACAGGAATAACTCAATATAGAGCAATATGAAACAACATTTGATTTCATCGAGAAAAGCTCAAAATGAAAATGCCAGCATTTTTGGATCGGATGCAACTAGCAACTAATTCTATTATCTCTTAATCTGCTGGATTCTTTAGTAGTAGATTAATCTCAATCTCTTGGTCTGTTAATTATCATGTATCATATGCTGACCTAGTTCTAGCACAGCACTTTAGCTTCTTACTTTAATCCATCATCACAATCCACTTTCTGTTGACTAATTGTTTCGGCTCCAAACTGGATCTTTCCCGATTGCAAAGGTGTTTTATTGTGAACCAACATGTAATTTATGTGGTGATAATTGGCTGAATGGAAAGAAAAGGTTGATACATAGAGCATTTATCGCCCTATGAATAGCAGTCATTAAGGTTTTTGTAGTGAGTTTTTAAGCTGTTGAGGCTTTTTTGCTGCACATGCCACGTCACGTCCTCACCTTCCTCCTGCTTGTGCTGCTCCACTGGAACGGCCCCCAGAAAGTCTGTAAAACACAAGCAGCCACATTAGCAGCAGCAGAGACATTCGCTAAATAGGAACAGATGTTGCACTTTCCCCCAACATCAGGGAAACTGCTGAGCCACTAATAAGCCCTCAGGTGAAACACGGCAGGTGCCGGGCTTCTGGCGCCCCAGTCCAGGCAATATCCTGCAGATTAAATGCCCCCACCTCCAGCTCCAAGCCCATACCCATATGTATCGCTGAGCTTTGAACCAGGCCAGTGAAGTTAATAGTGCTACTGGGGGCCTCCTTAAAGTTTACCTGTAAAACTACAAAGAGTCAGGCCTCACACAAACTAATTACAGATACACTAAAAATGGCTGGTGGGAGGGAAAGGACGTCTCCGGGTGTCTTCTGCTCCACCGTGCCTTTCCTGCTGAGGTTTACAACTGCAAGAAAACAGCCAAGTCATCTGATTATCCCAGAAACTTTCATCTATTAATGTGGAAAATCTTCCAAAGGGGAGGCAGTGATAGATGTGTTTTTATGACTCCAGAAAGGTTTTGTAGTACTAAAGGGCATCATCATGACATGTCATTTTACTGCTAAAGAGAGAAGGGTAATGGTGTCCTTATAACTCTGTGCCAGAGATTAATGTGCCCGGGGTTGGTCTGTTCCACCAGGTCAAAATGCTTCAGAAGTATTGTCACAATCAATTTTAAACCAAAAACAAGAAGTAAAATCAGTACTCAGATATTTTACAGGAGCAACAACACGACAGAAATAAGCAAACGTAATTTACTTAAAGTCTTTCCCCAGAATTAGCAGCAAAACATATTTAAAGTATCAAAAGTAAAAGCATTGTTATATACATCAACAGACTGTTCATATAGTAAATAGTTATTGATGTTAAAAGAGCATTTTATTGTTGGTCTTTCAGTTAAGTGATAGTTACTAATCGTGTTTTCTACATCAAATCTCTACCAGCAGAGGAGCGATATCTGTTAGTCTTTATTAGTGTAATAAAGTAGATGCTAAAAAAATAAATAAAGCATGGAGGAAAAAGTTCATCTTTCCATGCTCGAAGGGGGCTGCAAACACACAGTGATTTGTTTTGAAAGCCTGTTGGGAACCACTCTAAGTCATGTCTAACTGCCATTCTAGCTCACATTTTCTGGTAAAAAGTTTAAATATTTTATTCATAGAAAAAAATGGAGGTAAATTCTTCCTTGGCTCATTAAATTCCCGGTAAAATATTTTATAATGTCAAAGACAAAATTGAAAACTTTAAAAATTTCCCACCAAAGTCTCACCTGGTAATAAAACAGCTAACAGGAATCCTGCGTGAATCAGGGAAAGCGATGGTCGTCCATCACGTGCCATTTTCTCTTTTCTGTGTTTCCTGAGGGAAAAGACAGTGAACAATATTCAGTGTATTTGCAGACTGAACTTCTGGAGGCATATTGTATTATCACAATGCAACAAGACTTTGTTTGATCCCTGTGTCTTATTAGTTTTTGTTCTGTGTGTGTGTGTGTGTGTGTGTGTGTGTGTGTGTGTGTGTGTGTGTGTGTGTGTGTGTGTGTGTGTGAGTAAAGTTTTTCAGTTAACTGCTAGATATGGAAATCCTTGAGAAGACAATGCACTTGAAACAAAGAGAACAGTTTTATTTAACCGGCTGATGCCAAGACAATAGAGAGGATTGAGGACATGCTGTAATAGAGCTTTTCAGGGATTAGTGAGAGAAATAAGATGTCAGTTCTGAATATCAGAATATCAAATAAAAAAGACTGAACTCGACAATTAAACAGCCAAAAGCTTGAGAGGTCTTCTTTTATTACTGCATGGATAGCTATTGAATTAGATTTGTTGTTATCAAAAAGACAGATGGCTTCTAAAAGTTAGGAGTTTCTCAGTTTTCTAACAAAGACAATGCGGGTGAAGTTTCAGGCAACCGCTTTAAAATGATAAACTTCAGGTATTATCATAAGCCCTTACCTGCAAAGGTGCTGAAGCTGTGGCCTCCTGTGATCGCCTCTGGGTCCAGCAGCTCTCTTGCAAAAAAGGGGAGGGTGCTCGCTGCACTCTGGTTGTCTGAGCTGTCTAAACCTTCTACCTCTTTGCTCCCTGTATGTGCATGCAGGGAAACATTTTTAAGCAGCTCTCTTGACCATTAAAAACAAAAAGGCATGCGATACAGCTCGGCGTGCTATTTGGCACTCCAGGATTGGCTCCTGTGCTGCCACTCATCGAACCAATAGGGTTCCTGTAATTATGGAAAGCGAGAAGCTTGACAGTATTAGCAAGGTGCCATTTAGAGCTGTGTTTCTTTCATTGTGGGTTTCCAATTTGGATTCAACTTGCAAACCTACATTTGATTGATTCGATAGTTCATTTTCACATCAAAAACTTTGAAGGTGTGAATGTAAAACCTAAATCCCAAAGGTTGTGTGTGTGGGGCACTCAGAGGTAAAACCTGAGACACTTTAGAGCAAGAGGTTCTCCTGGTGTTCCTGGTACTTTCCAAATATACTCAGGAACTAGTAGATTAAATCATCTTCTGCTACTAAAGGAATCTGTGTCTCGTGTTTCTTTTCAAGCTTACTCTCACCAGGAAAAGCTTTTCCTGCAGAAACTGGCTGCAAATATAAACTATTTCTACTCTGTTGCATCATTGTATTGACTAATGCATGAGCAATATTTGCAGGATGACAGAACCTGACTCATTTCACCTCAGTGATGCAATGCTACATCCAAGCAGCAACAGTTGCAGCTCCTTTGATAATGTTTCTAAACCTGATGTGAGCCAGTCGTGTCAAAAGTCTGCATCCAGTCAGCTGTTTCACTCCAGATGTGAAATCTGCTGCCGGAGAAAAAGAAACTGCCAAGTTCTTTCAGCTAACACTGAATGGAGATTTTCAAATATTCACTGATCAGACCAATAAGCCTACATGGATAAAGGATGGTTTCACATTTAAAAATCTTCTTTTATGTTACTGAAATGGCTTAATTTTTGAACATGCATTTTTTTTCTGTTATGAAACAGCATAGAGGAGGTATATCTCATTAGGAGAAACAGGTCTCACACCAAGAGCTACTAATGAAATAATCTGCTGCTGCTGCTGCTGCTGCTGCTGCTGCTGTGGATACAGAGCCATCAGGATGAGCATGCCAGCAGAGCTGTTTGCTACATGATCCCGACGGTGGGATCATGCCATGTAGCCGGCACAGCCTGAAGCCTGTGTCAGTGGAGTATATACTGGACTTGGGGGCTAAGAAACCTGAAAAACAGAGCTGAAAAGATTCAAACAGCACAGAGAGCTAAAGAACATAACAACTCCTTAAACTTACAACATGTTTAAAGGCTGATTCTGAACCATTTTTCTATAGCTTGTAGAATTGCAATCATTTAATTGTCATTTTTAGAAAGCTTTTTCAACCATTTACATTTATCCATGATTTTAGGCTCTTTATTTCAGCCATTTTTTTTGTTTTATTTTAAAAAAAAAAAAAAAAAAAAAAGAAAATAAAAAAAAAAATAAAATTAAATT
>VUQK01011296.1:11176-32675 GCA_015106715.1 Bujurquina vittata
TTTTTTTTTAAAAAAAAAAAAAAAAAAAAAAAAAAGGGAAGGAAATAAGAAAATAAATAAACTACAGTGCGAGGGGGAAAACATTTATATAAAAAAATATTTATATAAATATATCTATATATATTTATATATCTCTCTCTATATATATATATATATATATAGATATATATATAGATATAGATATATTTATATACTGAAGTTATACAAAACTACTTTTGGCAGTTCCCTTGATGCAAGGAGTTGTTACACATTTGGCAGCTTTTTACACCAAATAACCTTCCTGATGCAGCCTCAAATGCAGTTGCTCAGCTATGGAGATCCATTCCATGCATCTACGCACTGTTCTCGAGCTATTTAGGAGGCCACATGAAATTTGGAGGGCTGTAGCCATTTTCTGAGGTGACACAGTTTGTTCCCAAGGGCATGTGACCATCTTACATGACTGACAATGGCTCAGCCTTGGCTGTGATCCATGCAATTTACAAATTTCTGAACTACCAGGTTTGTCATAGAAGGAGACAAATTGTCTCCCTCTGTGGCAAACCTGATTTTCATCTTCATCTTAAAACAAATCAGCCATCACAACACGTCAGTGTCTTTCTGTGTGCGGGAAATTTACAGCAACACAAGAGAAGTTCGGGCAAGAAAAAACCAAGAAAGTGCTTTTTGTAAAGGAAAAGCTCATTAAAGAACATAGACCCTTGTTAATGATGAAGCCTGTCAGATGTTTTTATGGTACTTTAGTTGTGCTTTGAGTCGCGCGTCACACTTTAAAGAACAACAGCAAATTGCTCCATGGTTATTAACGCATTTTATACAGAGTTCATCTGTGCATGCAGTACAAGAAAAAAGCATTAATGGATGTGGTGATACTAGCAGTTTCAACTGTTTTAAGTTGTAGCTCAGAGTAATCGGTGTTTACATTAAATTAAACTCCTGAAGTAGGTTTAATGAAATGTTTAACTGTAGTAATATTTTTATGTCAGGAAATTTTATTTTTTGCAATGCCAGCAATGAATCTATGATTGGACCCTCATTTAATTTAAGCCTAAAATATCATAACAAGTATCACCTGGATTCCTTATAACCAGATGACAAAACGCACAAATGAGCCCCTTAAACATTTATTTTTATTTTAACTGCACATCAGGTGTATTTGGTTAACCTTTAGCTCAAAGTACCGCTGTAGAAGGAAAGCTTCAGAGGGAGCTGTAGATTCTCTTTTATTGGCTGTAATACACATTAAACTATAACCTCATTTGGTCTAATCCCTACATTGTCCTCCAGTCTCCTAATTCCCTAAAAGTGTATATTTTGCAGTGACTGGGCAGGATAATCACAAATGTGCAAAGCTGTTTTAATAAAGCTCATAATTTCTTCCTGAGGCTTTTGTTAGTGGCCGTGAGCCTTAAGCCTGTGAAACTCATTCAAGCCTGATGTATATATATGCACAGTTACTGCTGTCTTGTATATAACTATTGGACAGCTCTGCGCTGACAGCACAGTTCTCCGTTTTTCTGGATCTTTACAGCCGGCTTTTAAAATCCTGCAGTTTGCATTTTGTGTTCTTCAGAAGACTTATCAGTCTCCAACTTGTGCTGAATAGTAATAAATTCATATCATGCTGCTGCCCACCACTGAAAGCATACAGTAGGTGACCTTCAATATTAGCATTCTCATTGGTGCTGATATTGAAGGAGTCTCTCTTTACACAGCTAATTTTGGAAATGATAAAATCCACATGACACTGAGAAGAAAAACTACTCTGTTCTCTGTTGATTGCAGATGTTTTTGCAGTCTCTCAAAGGTTCTCTAGAAATTATACTGGCTGTACAGTATACACACAGGAGTCTGGGTTCAGGTTACCCTACAGGTAATAAGTAATATTTGAGGTAAGTATTGGTTTCTGTTTTTAAGTGCTTCTCTAGAAGTTAACATACTCAAGAGCTGTCTGCTGTGTCGGATTTGATACAACCACGAATTGCTCGGATTGGCAGTGGTTCCTGGAAGTTGCTGGCCATCACTGGGTGAAATCGCTTGCAAAGAAGTTGCTGCAACAAAAACACCAAACAGCCAAAGTTGCCTGTAATGTTTCATTCTGTCTGTAAATATGCAGCAACTGTTTTTTCATCTTTTTGTGTCACACAGCTTTTGTACTGTTTGTATTATGTTCTGCCCGCCAGCTCTAGCTGTTGTCCTTGCTGCCAGCTGCAGTCTTCTCCAGCTACACACACGTCCCAGCAGGCTACCACGTACACATAAAGACACCCAGTTAAGTTATGTGGCCAGCTGTATCAGCCAGCCTTCGCCTAATGGTGCAGTAACTACTAGCTGAGTGGGAGACGTGCCTCAGCACTGCAGCCAACATATTTCCAAAGGTGCAACTTTTACTTTGAAGGCGAACAGTCTCCATGTCCGGTTTGCGTCACACTTTTCAGTTTCACTACAGCTCAAAGAGTGGTTAGTGGTCACATTTGTGCAAAACCTCTACAAAAGATGTTTACGGTTTGGGCTTGAAAAGTGAAGTCAGTGCTGAAGCATGTTAAACCTTCGCTCTTCTTAATGGTCACCAGGAGGCAGTACTTGTGGTTCCAAAGAGAATGCCAGTCCTATAGAAAGCAATGAGAAAACTGCCCTCAGACCTGACCCCGATAAACACTCTCCTGGTGAGTTTGTGGGCTCAGTCACTCATTTCGGGTCACACTGAATAAAACATTAAGTCCATTTAGTAATTTTGTGTTACAGAAAGGAGGATTATCTAGGGCAATGGTTCCCGAAGTCAAGAGTGCTGCGGCCCACTTAAAAACCAGAAAATCCCATGGGGCCCCCGCTCCTCCCTGATCGTCCCATAGCACTGGCCTCTGAAATTTTCCTGGCTAGAAGCCTGTCTTCACTCTCATCAAAATAAAGTGATGTATTTCCTTGAAAATTTGATTCAAAAAACATGACCATCACAGGCTGTTGGATAGAAATTGCTAACTGCTACCCAGTCATTTGCAAAGTGCTAATGCCAACATGTGACCTACTTGTCACTTGACACAAACTTCAAAAACAGAGCAGTAATTTAGGTCATAAGTAATGAGTAATATCACAAACTATCCACCTCCTATTACCTGTTTGAATTCACATTTTATATAAATAAATACATTTTATAAACATATAACTGCATACTTGTGAGTAGTTTCAAACTGAATTTCTGTTATTACTGCGGCCCCCCTGCAGTACCTTCACGGCTCGCCAGTGGGCCACCGCCCACACTTTGGGAACCAGTGATCTAAGGTATATTCACTGTCAGTTCCACTTCAGGCTCTTCACATTCAGTTTCAGAACACTAAGATGGCAACAGTGAAAATGCTCATGTCAACCTTTCAAAACATGATATCAGAAGCCAATGGGTGACATATTATCTGCAGCTGATGCGGTGTCTAGCTGCATCCATCTTTTTATGTTGTCTGTGGGTATGATCCTAACCCAGAAGTTTCCCAACAGTGATGGAGAAAAGGTTAGTTAACATTGGCATGCCACGTGAGATGACAAACCTTTCATCTCTCCCTGAATTAACAATGGAAACAGTCAAAAAATGGGCAAATGATGCAAGAGTCCTAGAATTCTTATGCTCAAAGGCTAGAGTAAATTCATTTGTTTGATGGATTCAATTCAACATTACAAGATCCCTCTAAGTAAGGTTAACAAACCTACCCACACCAGACTGTTCCTGTTGAGTCCTAACATCTGTTTCAATGACTGACAGTCATGAGAAGTGAGAAAATCTAATCTGAGAGCCACTAAATGCCAAAAAAAACTGAGATGTCTTCCAGCATTAAGGTATCCTGGTTTATCATAGATAACCTGCCTAGCTTGCAGATTAGTACGACTGCTGGAATAAATCTGCTTGCTACATGTTCAAGCAGTCATTTTGATCACTCATATGAACAGCTCACCTTTCCGTGTGAAGCCAAAAATAACATATTATCTGCAGCTGATGCGGTGTCTGGCTGAAGCACTGGTGCCATCAATCAAAACAAATGTCACTAAAAAGCAAGACAGCACTGGAATGTATTAGACACTGTTTACTCCGACCTCAGAGCAATCTAAATAGAGTTCAGGAAGGTACTCTCAAAATGTTAGCGATAACAGGTATACTCAAACCTATTTTGCATTGTCATGCACTGGGATGCTCAAGTGCAGAAACATTATTTGATTCCATTTCAGATCTTTAAACCTCTCTACCTCCAAACTCTATTGCTTAATTTAATAAATACTGACTCTTGTCACATGTGACACATATTGGTATTTCACAACCCTAACTTTAAGCACAAGGAGTGTCCAAGATGTAGTACTGTGCAGAAGTCTAGAGTCATTTTACTTCCAAGTAGCCAGATTTGCTTGCAATTTTTCAAGTGGTCATGAGCAGCAGTTTCAGGCTTTCTGAAGATCTTCCAAGCTTTTATTTGGACATTGGCTCCTTTTTTATTCATCTTTAGTCTAGTCCTTGTACCTGACCAATAAAGAATTCAAGAATTAAAAAAGGCATCTAACTCAGCCGGTCACAAAAATACATTTGTTCCAATTTCTTTAGTTGAATCTATTAAAAATACAAATGATAACAGCAAAGCCCTGACACAGGACCTGAGAGATGAATCTGGCCCTTCAGCTGATCCATCTACTGTTTGCTGAAGCCTCATCAGAAATGGTCTAAGTGGATGGGTGACTGTTAAGAAGCCATTCTTAAGAAAGGGAAACAAGGAGAAAATGCTGAGGTATGCCAAAGTATATGGAAAATCAGTGGTAACAGGTTTCTGGAGAGATATATCCAAATTTGAAATTTCTGATTCAAATTATCATCAATATGCAGTGGAGGGTAGGAGAGCGGTACACTAGGGAGGGTCTACAGCACGGATCCTCAACTCCAGGCCTCGAGGGCCGGTGTCCTGCAGGTTTTAGATGTGTCCCTGGGGCAACATACCTGAGTTAAATATAGAAGTCATTAGCAGGAATCTGGAGAACTTGTCTGCATACTGAAGTGGTAATTCAGCCATTTGATTCAGGTGTGCTGAAGCAGAGACACATCTAAAACCTGCAGGACACTGGCTCTCGAGGCCTGAAGTTGAGGATCCCTGGTCTACAGCCATCTGTAACCCAAACGTAGCTTTGGGATACCTTTCAAGAAGCCTGGATAACTATTTCTGAAGACTACTTACAGTCAAGAAAGCTTGTCTGAAAGAATGAAGAATCAGCGCAATCATACCAAATACTGACTTTCAGCTTGATTTGCACAAACTCTGTCTTTGCTATATATACTGTATTTCCATGTATGTTTGCGCATTCCCATGTTCCTAGAAAAATATGACAAAATGACAAGTGGATCCAGACTTTTGCACATCCCTTCACTAGGTATCTTTTACAGTGTATCACGTGGTATTATAGTTGACGGGTAGAACTAACCAACCAACTATGCATGTGTGAAAAATGTCAAGTGCAGCATTTGTAGAAAAAAAGGTGTCTTGGGGTTGTTTTTGAAGGTCTTTGTATCAAACTCCTTTCTGACGTTGACTGTTGACGTTTGTTTTCCACTGACATTGGAGATGATGTTGCTTCACCTGCTAATGTGGACAAATAGTTCATTACTCAGCCTGGAAGCTAGCTGGCACCCCTGTTTACACTGTCATTAGAAAAATACCATCTAAAGCCAAATCGGGTTTTGTTTGTCATTATGTGGAGTTCACGTTGGAGTCTTTGTTGTGATGAGTGGTTTAGAGATGGATTGTAATTAAGGGAGCATAAGATAGGGAATGTGCTCACTGAGCACAAACATCACATCATTTGGATTTTTACAGAAAGGCTGGCCCGCTAATACAGAAATCAGTCCACAGGCTTTTTGAGGCAACCAAGAGTCAGTCAATGCTTCCTTTTAAAAGTTCATGTCAAGCCATTTACACACATAAAAGCTGTTTAATAAAAAAAAAAAACACCTTCAAACAGAGCCTTTAGATATACTAATGCATGAAAGTATGTTTTAATTTTTTTTAAGCATCTCTAAGCATCTAGAAAAGCAATTTATAAATAAAATGAACCATTAATATTGCAACGGTAATCACATCCACTTGTGTACTTGCTGTTTGTGTGAATAAAGCTCTACTTTAGAGATGCTATTTAGAGATGATGTTAAACCAAAACTACTGCAGACATTCACAGATCTAAAAACAAAAACAGAATACATCTGACGATGACACACTGTCATTCGAATAATTTAAGCCATGTTAAGAAGCCCATCACTTATTACATGCCATCTGCAGCATGTTTAAGGGTAACAGCAAATGGTGCTGCTTCCTTGTATAGGTGGAGTATAATTACACTTCAAACAGATGTTCTCAAGTGCACCGAAACCTGCAATCCGGCTCAGAAGCTGTCAAAGGCATGAGCGCCATTAAAGCTCATATTCTCAACACACTGTATCTCTGGGATGTGAAGAATTTCACAACATCTGGAGGAGGTTACATTTTTAAGGAAACCTCAAACTAAGACATATACGAAAGGAAATTATATGTCATTTGACAGTAAATGGTTGGTTTGCTTTCCACAAAAAAAAAAACGTGGAGATAAAACAGGGCAAATATCCTCCATCGTTCCTCTGAGACCTGTAGTCACGAAATAAATCCTTCCAGAACAGAACAAAACAATGGCTCTTTGTCAGCCGGTCTCATGAAGCAGTCTAACAGATTGATGGGTTTGAAGGGCTTCAAGGTGATAAATGTAAAGGATCTGCTAGGGAGCATGCCTTCCTGTGCATAGTTTGTGAGGGTGGAGGTCATCAGGAGAAGTGTATAAACATCTGCAGGATTTCTATATTATATAACACTCACTAGACTCTAGATTTAGTCTTTGCAGTTTATTGGTTAAACAATTCAACACCTATGTATTGTTCTGCAGTGACACTCAGTTTGGGTGAGTAGTACCAGTCAGGGTCCATTTTATGCCATTCGTAATAATTCATTTTATTTCTTTTTTGATGCAAAAGTCAGGAACCACAGCTTTACTACACTGTAAGACAAAAATGTAACAAATTGCCATTTTTTTTTATCAGAGTTGTCAATAAAGTTTGATTACCTGTATTTTTCGGCATTGTGTTTAGTCTACACAAACACTGTGAGAAGCCTCACAATGTCCTGTTTTCAAATATCTCATCAAACAGACACGAACAGAGAAATCTTAGAAAGCACAAGACCTTAGAAAGCAGTATTTTATGCCTGATTACAGCCCTCATAATCAAGACAAAACATATTGCCTACAATAAAAGACGGATGAGCAGTAGCACTACCCAATCTCTGAATAACATTAAACACTATATTGTGTAAAATATATCTGCAAACTATTCCCATTAACTAATGGGAATCGCCAAACTATAAAAACAGCAACAGGCAAAATGGATCTGTGCCAGTCTGTATCAACTCTGTTCTTAACTGATTAACATGAGCATCAATGACACAAATATATTCCTTTCTCTAAGTTGTAAAATGTAAATTTAATGTTGCTAAAAAAAATTAATCATGCGAGAAAAAAGACAGCAGGCTGAGCATGTGAATGTGTTTCTGTCAAACACAATTTAATCTGAGAACTCATAAGTACTGTATTTACTTTTTTCAAAGAACCTTCTATGATACTGCTGTGTTTAAACTTCCCCTAATAAATAAAAGCTTTTTGAAAAAGCCTTTAAAGCTTGAAAGCCAGACTCGTAAAACTGCAACACAATAAAGTTATTTTTCCACAGGCCTCCTGTAGCCTGGATATTTCCCTCCAAATTAGCACAAACTGTCAAAGCAGTTTTATTTCTGTGAATGTGAAAGAATGGAGCCAGTGTGACACTGATTGTTCAAATTAATGAACATTTAAAATCCCTTTATAAATGTAGGCTGCGGATTGGGAGCTGCTTCAATGGGCCTAGAGACAGTTAAGTGGAACACATCTCTATGAGAGGGGAATAAAGACTGCCACACGAAATGAGCCTCATGCAAAGCACATCCACAGAGCTCCTGCTGCGAAGTCGCATATGGCATGAAGTCGTGGCTGTTTGATGTAGCGGCGCCTCGAGACAGAGTTCACGTTAAATTATAAGACAGTTTGTAAAAGGGGAGGGCGGAGGACAAGGAATGTTCTGAGGCCAGTAAAGAGATTTCCTGCTGTGGAACAAGCAGCACTCTGACGCCCAGAGGTGAACGAATATCATGCGCTCAAAGATTCAGTTTGCCCTGACTGACAACATGCTCCTCCTCAGTTCACTTCAATTTACACATCCAGCAAATGCAAACAACTTTTAAGGAAATCATTAGGCAAGAAAGTTATCTATTTTTTTTTTTCTGGGAGTGTAATGATTAATCCAAACCTTTTCAGCCAAACAATACTGAAGTCAGAGGTTGGCTGTTGCCTATTGACTTAAGGTCCAACCCAAATCCTGGCAAAGCAGTGGAGGTTTGTATTTGTGTGCGGGCCACTCCCTTTCCTGCTATCAATCAAATACAGTAATGAGAAAAAGAAAGTTGTCACAGGACTCCATGCAGTCATTTGATGCTGAGGTGCTGATGATCAAATGCACTTGATTAACTGATCGTCAGTAAGTGTGACCAAATCTATAAATGCAGACATTTGGGCAGTTTGCAGGAGCATCCAGGTGTGTCTTAACACAATGCCACAATCTTCCCAGAAGTGGACGTCCCAGCAAATTCACCCCAAGGTCAGATAATGCAATGCTCAGAGAAACTGCAATAAACCCGAGAGTGACATCTCAAAGCCTTCAGACTTTATTTACCATGTTAAATGTTAAAGTTAATGACAGAACAATCAGAGAAAGCCTGAACAAGTATGCCTTGTTTTCAGCGTTGCCAGGAAAAAACCTCTTCGCTCTAAAACGAACATAGCAACACAGTTTAGGTTTTAAAATTTACATCTAAACAAATCACAAGACGTCTGGAACAAAACCAAAGTGGGGATGTTTGGCCATGGTTGATGAAAGCCATCCTGCCTTTATTTCATGTTCTGGGATCTTACCACTTATATTGAACTGGAAATTAAAATTAGATTTGTTTGCAGTGCTGTCTGATATAGAAAATAATATCATTGTTTTCTATTGTCCTTCTATTGTCTGTCTGGGAGCACTTCATCTAGCGGGAAAAAAACAACATATTGAGTTGTAAATATTGAATGAATGACGCGCAAAGACACAGCTAGCTTGTTGATATATGAACCATTTAAATGAGCAAGTTAGTTGTAAAAAGCCTGGAAGACAAAAAAAAATGCTTCATATGGATAAAATGTATTTTTGCAGCAGTGGCAAGTCTGCTCCTTCCATCTACATGGTACTGGGAAAGTGATGTGAAATATCCATATTTTATAATTATATATGGGCATATGTTTGGTATTGCAGAGACTTTTTTAAAAACTCAAACTATTGTCCCAGTTCTTTGAACAAATATCATAGTCCTGCATAAACTTTGAAATGGCCGAAGGCATGCTCAGTGCCCAGTTGCATCAATTCAGCTCGAAAAACATTACATTTATTGCCCAGGAGAAGATGAATCATACCCAGCAGTCAAACGGTAGCAGAGTTCATTATTTTATGCCTTGATTCTAATATAAGCAAAGAGTTGTGTGTGTGTGTGTGTGTGTGTGCACGTAGAAATCTACTGCAAGCATGAACTGCCTTTTTATTGGCAGCCAGGTCCATCAGCAGTCCTGTGGTTCCCCCAGCCTGCCAGAGAGCAAACATACAGCTCAGAGGCACAAAGTCAGCCAGCAGCTCACCAGCTGGGCAGCCACTAAATCTACTAAAGTGTTCAGCTAATGCTGTCTTTATAATTTCACTGTGGTAAAACCTGCCAACACAGTCCATTTTTAAAATTTCTGTTTTACATGATGTCCAGCAAACTAGAAAAGCATCGTTGAATTTTGGTGCTGTTTCTCTGTTTTTGTCCCACTCTGTGGGCTGCAAACACTGTTGCCAACTCCTCAGTAAGGAAAGTAGCTATTGGCTATTAATCGCTATATTACGTCATTCCCTAATTTACATATTTGGTCATTTCCGTGTAGTCGAGGCTGTAGTAGAGAAGAATAAGAGAGACAAAAAGTGAAGAAAAACACCCTGAATATGTTTAGAACTACAAATAAACTTTATGAAATAACTTTATAACTTTAATGCTTTGCCTAGACCCACAATGCCAAGTGTGCCAAAGGAACTGCTGTGTGTACTCAAAACATGGCAACAGCAGAGGATTTCAGGTTTCCAATCTATGTCCAAAGTTCACCAAAAGTTGCCGACATCACTGGAAAAAGTCGCTAAATTTGTCGCTAGCCGCGCTTTTTTGGGAAAAAAGTTGTCAGGGGTTTGAAAAGGTGGTAAATGTAGCGACAAAGTTGCTAAGTTGACAACACTGACTGCGAAGGCTTTCAATAAAAAAACAGCTGCTTTTCTAACTTTATTAGGCAGGACTCACAGGGATGCACTGCTTCAGTGCCTGATGGTGGGTGTTCCAGATGTTTGGAGGTCGTCACGATCGTCAACAATAAACATCAAAAGCTTTGACTAGCAGATAGCATTAGCTGAGCTATTGTTAGCTGAGGTAGCTGTTCATGTCCCGATAACTCACATTCAAATTGAATGAGAAGTGAGATTTCTGAAACCTGAAATGCATCCCAGTCAATCCTGCTTTACTTAATTTAGTTCCTTTTGTATTGCTGAAAGTAGCACCTTTGCAGGGGTGTGTCTAAAAAAGGTGAAAATGTCTGCCATCTCCTTAATTATTTAGAGCAGCTACAATATCCATCCCCTATTGTTCCGGATACATGGGGGATGAATTGTGTTTATTTATATATAGTGGATAGCTTATATTTGGTTACCATTAAAATTGTAACTTTGATTAACAGCTGTATAGCCAATTTCTGTCCGTTAAGCTTCACCTCCGTAGTTGCCAGAACCAGACCTCTTGACTGCTATTGCCATATCTTCCAAATTAATTTCCAAGATGTTCCGGTTCTGTAGATTGTTTCGCAGTGCAGCTTCTTTAGCTTTTGAAGCTGAAAAGCTGGAGCTGAATGGATCAAGGGTGATGAGTGGGTTCATCTTGTACTGTAGGCAGAGGTCAACCCGTGTCCTTCCTGCTTTGACGGCGGCACAAAAGTGTTGTTCTTTCAGTCTTCTCAGCTGAATGACTAATAAAGAGCTTGAAAATAATGTGACACACTACAGTCCCTGCCTAACCCACAGGTGCCTTGAATGTCTAACAAGATATTTGTATCATGTTTATTTTTTATTTTCTGTTTCGATTCAGCCTTTAATGGGTATTATCATGCTTTGCCAGCGTGTTAGGTAATATGCTACAAACAGATGAAGGTCTGTTGAGCTTCTCCATTCATAATAAATGAACGCAAAATCAGATGTAGTTCATTTGCAACTACAGGATGAAATCATTTACAAGGAAAGCAAGCCCCAGCCGTACTGCAAACATTCATGTGGATACACAGGAAAAAGAACAGCGATGAATGTCTTGTTTCATTCATGGTATCAAACAGGCAGATGTCTTAATACAGGCAGAGGAGTTACGAAAGAGAGAAATACTCACTCAGCATAAGTCCTGGATCTTTAACAAAAGGGATTTTTTTTTTACTTTTTAAAAAAAAAATTATTTACTTATTTACAAGAAAAAGAAATCTGCCAACAACCTCTTTAAGTCTTCTAAAATTCTTCAATGATTGAAGTAAAAAATCAAAATCACTGTTGAATGAAGTAAAGTTCAATGGAAAACGTTCTTCTTTCTTCTTTTGATCATCACTATCATACAGCCTCCTGTGTGATTTTTTCATGAGGTTCCTTCAGTCCTGGTTCAGGAAGTAGTGGCGGCACCTTGTCACCTTGAAAAGGTTGCCCTTTGCAAATTCTATGACATGCCTATGCAACACTTTTCACATTTAACAGTGTTTTTATTCTCTCGTTCACCCTTTAGTCAGATGTTTCTTCATCATGAGCAGAAAAATCTTTGTTTTCTTCTTATGCATGCAGGCATGCTGCAGTGATTATATGCAAACTGCTGCAGAGTCTGACCATATCAGAATGATAGAGGAGGAAATATATATTTTGGGAAAAGCACTTCATGCATTGAAGAATGAGACGTTACCAATGGGGGAAATTTATAACCACATCTTTCTGACTCCTTTTTGAGCTTCTGCATTTCTACTCAGGATTTTTTTTTTTTTACCAAAAGAGGTTAGAGTGTGTTAATCTGTAAATCTGAAAACAGGTATTTTTAACAAACACATACAAGACTAGCACATCAATCAAGCTCTTTTAGCCTTATTTTAACTTTAAATAATATTTGTTCGCATTCACCCATCCATTTCTAGATATAGGTACAGTAAACATGATTACCTCTAAACTGCTAAGATCAAAAAGCAGAAGAAGGTCTAACTAAAGACACTGAAACAGTAGCATCCGAGGAATTCAGAAAAAGATGAATTAACTAACTGAGTTGCTAAATATTATTTAGCAAGACACCCAGTATGGCTCAAGTTTGTGTTTTTTTTTAATGTATAAGAAGTTTTTTAAAATTTGATATGAAAAATGTCTAACAGACCATTAAAAAACAGAATGCCTCAACAATAATGGTTGTTATTCAGTTTAAAGATATGTGTTTACATTTTCTAAGACAGCCAGGTTTTCATTTGTTCATATACTTGGTCTGGAGCAGTTCTACAATTATAACTTTATAGATGTGAAAAAGCTCCTACACACTGATTGTGCACTGATTTGTGTGTATGCAGTGTTTGTAAATGGGTCCCAGTGGTTTCTATCTTCAACTATTTTAAAGGTTTATCAGACTTCTTCTTGGCAGTTACATGGATTCACAAGCAATGAACATAACTAATGGCTTTATCCTATGTGCATTAAATGTGGTGACTCCTGTTACCTTGAGTGCTGCAGGGTGGCCTTTTTATTGTATCTTCCACCTAAAATTCAGAGCTAATGCCATCTCAAGATCAAGAAGTTAAATGTCCTACAGTAGAGGGCCCCAAATATCACATAGTCCATTATGAGCAAGCACTTGGCTGCAGTCCCTTTTAACAGGAAGAGACCTCCGGCAGAGCCAGGATCAGGGAGCAGAAGCCATCTGCCTCAACTGGTTGGGGGTGAAGGGGAAGAGAGGACAGAAAAGAGCACAGAGACAGAGCACAAACTACAGGAGTGAGTAAAGAAAAGTTCCCAATCATGATCCCCAGAGTCTAGTTAAGGATAAACTGCTTTAAATAGAAATAATTACCACAAAGTGAAAGAAGATATAACATTCATTTCTGAATACAGGCTACAAACACAAACACGTGTCCAGACAACACTGACTGTGAGAAATATTGGCTATGTCATGTGATGTATAGCAGTGGCATACAGTGACTTTTGCAGAAAGGCAAAGGAGAGTTGTTGGAACAGTTGTTTATCGCACTTAATATTCTGTGCGATGAACAACTGTTGACACGTTTTTCCACATACATCTGTGCATGTGTCCAATATTGCATGTGTACAATATTGCAAGTGACATCACATTGGTGGAAGCTGACTAGCCCACTTTTCAGCAGCAAGTCTCGTTTCAGCCTTTAAAGAGCGCAGTGATGTGAACACAATATGTGAACTTCCAAAGAAATGTTGCTCCTTTTTTAGCCCTGCCAGCCATCAACCTTTGTCAAGGAGACAAGGATAGGCCCACAAAAACAAGAGTCAAGCTAGCTTACATGACAAAGGCCATTTCCAGGATTCATGCTAAAAAGAAATAATAACAAATCTCATATGTGACAGAACACTGTCCTTTTCATTGGTGACATTCACAGGACAGCTTTTAATCAAAATTAGCACCTCATTAAAGAGATATGGAGGTATTCCTTTTTTATTTTTAAATTGTAAAGTGAAATCATCTATTCCCCTGTTAAAAAAATAAAAGTTGTAAACAAGTACAGTACAATCCTGGTCTGAGGGCGCTTAGCTGATTTTCTTCATCAATTTCTTTATGTCATATAATGTGGCATCATTTTGAATGTCCTTTAATTTCTTAAATATAAAATGTGCATTGTGATTGTGTGGATGGCTTGAGATGACTTACTACATATAAATGTTGCTGATGATATCAAAAGCCTGACGTTTCCTCAGGTGTGTTTTGTTGCATGGCTATTGTTTTTGGTCAGTTTTGTAAAAACAGCATATAACACATTTAAAATGAACTTTTACCCCACCTATAATGCCAGTAATTATAATTTTAAAAGAAGTTAATATGCATCTATTTCAAAAAGGTTCTTCTTTTCTTTTTCTTTTTTTGATACTTTAAAACCTTCTTGATGTAAATACTTTGAAATCCAAGGCCTTTATTCTCATCCCTTGGAGTGTGATCTGAATCCAGGAAGCACTCCTGCTCAAATACTCAAATTTTAGATAATATAATTAATTTCATGCATCACTAAATATCAACTGTGTTAGTGCTACTTTTAATTGAGTAAACATCAGAGAATGATTTTCAGTGTTTCAGTATCATAAAAAACACAAAAACTAAGCATAAATCATGGTTAAAACATAAGCAGATGGTAAACTTCAAACATCAAAACTTTTTTCATCCATAACCTTTACTTGTTATTGTTTTATGGAGGACGTAAGACATCTTTCATCTTTCAAGTCAGATTCTGTGTGTGTAATAATGGCTTCTGTGCAGCACACTGACATTTTCATTAAAAAAAAACAGGTTCAGACACTGTAAAGATCACATGAAATGAGTTTCACTGACTTTTATCCACACTAATTAGATCCTTCCGGTTTTGAGTTTGTGTTCGGTTTCTCAGAATCATCTCTTCACAGCAACTTAAACATTTCTCTTTACAGACAGAGTATTTCTCTCAGCTTGTTCTATCACAGTCAGCATTGTGTCAAGTTAAAAGGTGCAAAACTACGACTTCAGTTTAACTTACACTGCAATACTTTAAACATTTTCACACCAAGTTATCTATTATAATGTGCAGTTTGTCTGAACATTTATTTTTTTTAAAAAAAACTCCTCTCACAAACAGAGAAACTCAGTTGAGCTTATACTGTTGGACACAATCACTGTAAATTATTAGTCATAGATTTATCGAGGGGAACAAACGCTCCGATAATTTCCCCCTTCTGTCAAGAACATTTTGTTGTGTTTCATTTTCGTTGCCGCTCAGAGGGTTTTTTCACAGCCCATCTGCCTGCTGGGAATCATCCTGCTCACGTCAATGTTGTTGTTTGCGAAGATCTCCTTGGCTTTCTCGATGGTGGACTCTGGCAGGTTTCGTGTTCGCCCCAGAATCCAGGCAAAGTCGACGTGGAAGAGCCTGAGGATGTCAGTGCATGAATACACCAGGGCCGAGTTCACATAGTCAGTAGACAGGATCCAGTAAGGGGAGTAGGGAAGGACTGCGATGAAGACAGACGTTGTGAGAGTCAAGAAGAAGAAAACCAAGCCACACACAGGAAGAGAAGGTATTATATCTAATATGTGGCTTATAAAAGCTGATAACCTCACTACATTATCCGTAAATTTCCTAAACAAGCCACAGCACATCCACTGTTGTCACCAAATGTTGCTCACCATAGGAATAACTTATTCCCAGCTTGGCTGGATTCTTTATGTCCTCTACGACCCCGATCCCTTCAATTTTCTTCACCTCTCCTTTTCTGGTTTATTCCAGACAGACAGACAAATTTCATGTTAGACTAAAGCAACTGCACACCATGCAGACATTACCTCCTGGCTCCACGTTTGCACAGATAAATTGCACACAGGACTCACAGTATTTCAGAGCTGACCACTCGAATGGAGTTGCTCGTCGTCAAAGTAAAATTGGTTTCAATGCAGCGGCCTCTTTCAAACTGGGCTGGCAGTTTGGCAATTTCAAACCATCTCCCCATGAACTGTGAGAGCAAAAACACAAACGGGTTCAAAGATAATTTAGAGTAATGTGAGTACAGACTATGAATAAATTTGCATACTTTAATATATGGTATGTGTCTAATAAAACCTACTCTATATCAGCTGTGGGAAGTAACTGGATTGGCCATTTTCCCATCTGGGACAAAAAAGTCTAACTTTATTTACTTTTTGTACTAATGTATTAATTTCTATGTTATTAAAAGTATTGAACAGCTTTACTTACGTACATTGTGAGACTTACAGAGTTAACAAACATTTAAATACCACACTTGTAGAGTGTCTTGAAAACTAAAAATTTATGTGACCTTGGGTCCTATAAATAAAAAGTCAATTTTACTCCCAACACACAATAATTTACATATATTCAGGTAATTTCTAATTATATAAACTCAGTTATAATTTCTCACATGAAAACAGCATTTATATGATTAAATTATATGTTTTACTGTGGTGGTGTTATTGTTATAATTAGCAGTAGTTGTTGTACTATATGTATGTATGTGACTTGTATGTATGTGTAACACATAAAGACAAATGTAGTTACAAATACTCCTATCTGCTTGCACCTTATATTATTCCAATTTAAATCACAAATGCTTGTAAATGCTTTTCATACCACAACTAATAGTAATGATATTAATCTAAAATAGTAACGGGTTGGAGTACTATTCAAACCATCAATAAAGTATAATTAACTTGTCATCTGTTCTGAAGTATACTTACTATTTAATAAGAATACAATACAGTGTTTGACACTTAAAAATATTTAAACAGAAGCCAACAGAAATGTGTGAACTTACTGAGATTTACACACTAATAGCAGTTCTGGAACAGAGACTGCTGTGTCATTTATTTCCTTTTAAAACTGTGCAAGAGAAGAAGGACCATTCACATATAATGTGTTTAGCATTGACAATCCTGTCACTGGTACCTGTTTCAGGTTGAAGGTGGGTTGAACAGCAGGCTCTGGACATGGGCCCCAGTGGGGAACCTGAGCCCTGATGATGGGGAGAATGAGCGCAAACACCAGAGCAAAAGCTAACTTCATGGTAAAGAGAGACGTTATTACCTGCAGAGTGTGTGGAAAAAAGTGTGGATACGGTAGCAAAGCAAAAGAAATGTGTTTTTCAAATACACAAAACAAACAAGATTATTGTATTAACCATGCATTACTCAATTACTTACATCAGATCAGGCAAAATTTCCTTTGCAAAAACGTTCTATTAATCCAGTAGTCGTTTTATTTTTCACATGTATCACCACAGATTTTCTCTTACCTCTGTCTCCCGGTGGTTCAGATATGAGTTCGTCTTTTCAGACTCCGCTATTTGAGATGAAGACGTAGCTATCCGTGAGGTTTTGCAGTTCTGCTGCTCTGTGTCATCAATGATCGTCTTTGTGTAGAGCTAACTTTATTTCAGACATGTAGTAAGCTATTAGCAAATTAGAGTCATGGGGGACATACCGGGAGAAATGTAATAAAACAATCTGGATGTCGTCCTGCCCCAGATGGACACAAAGCATATTTGTTGTTTTTTTTATCAGAGGATTTCTTGCAAAGCTACATGATGTTTTTGTGCACACGCACACGCACGCACGCACGCACACACACACACACACACACACACAGAGCAGCTGAAATACTTAAAGCCATGAACAGCTGAAGAACAAATCCAAGAGATAGCTTACTTATGCATGTTTATATAAATACAATCCACAAAAAAATTGATCTGATTCAATAATATTTTGTCACCTAAAAGCACAGTGCCACATCAGCAGGACAGGACTGTAACCTTTGGATCAGGTCACATTTGTTTGCTCGTCTCAACAAATAGAGGATGAATTTGACTAAAGTTGGTGCAAATATTTATGATTCATAATGGCTTTACACCAAGGTTCAATTGGTGATTTTAAATTGTCCATAGGTGTGGATTTGAGTGTGAATGGTTGTTTGGCTCTCTGTGTCAGCCCTGCAACAGGCTGGTGGCCTGTATAGGGTGTACCCTGCCTTTCACCCTATGACAGCTGGGATATCCTCAAGCACCCCTGTGACCCTGAACAGGATAAGCAGAAGAGAATGGATGGATGGATGGATGGATGGATGGATGGTGTCAAAGGCATTGCTCTTCATGAGCCACATACAAACCACTGAATCTATTCCCTAATAACTTTTTTAAAAAGGCAGCAATTTGTTTCCTTTTTTATATCCATTTAATAAACCATTTATTTATAAAACTGACGAACAGTCTGAGTGCAATTTCAGCAATACATAACAAATCTCCCGCATCAAGAAATGCTACTGTACAGAAACCCATCAGCACAGCTCTTTGGGCTTGCACAAGAAATGAATAAAATGTGTTTTCTGTTAAATTACAGAAAAGTTTCAAATATTATGATGTCGTTGTGTTGCATAGCATCAATCTAGCAACAGGCTAAAATGAACTGTTTTGGGCAATATGTACTTATAGCACCTTACAAAAGCATTGTATAATTTTTACTTTATGACAATAACATCTACACCAAAGTTGAATTATACATGATATATTATAACGTCATCATGTTGCCTAGCAACCACCTGGCAATGGGCTAACATGACCCATTTTTTGCATTTATGCACCTATAATACCTTTAAAAAAAGCATCATTCATTCATATAATTTATTTCATGGCAAACAGCACAAATAGGCCAAACAGCAGTGTAGCATAATAATGTGCTAGGTTTTTTTTTTTAAGTATTCTAAAGCAGAGCTGGGCAATTAATTTTCCCAAGGGGCCACATGAGAAACTGGGACTGTTGTGAAGTGATGCACCATTAGGCTGAAATCAGTTCTGCTCAGTATAAATTTGATCTCTTTATAAGCATATGAAAAGACTCCCAGTGGGCCAAATTTGACCCTTTGGTGGCCTGGTTCTTTCCCCCAGGCCACAAATTTGACCGCTCTAATTTAGACCCACGACCCAGCTCCGGATGAGTAGAAGAGAATGGATGGATGGATGGATGGATGGATGGATGGATGGATGGATAAGTTAGACTGAGATAGCTCTATATTTCAAATTGCCCATTGCCATCAAATTTGCTTGAACAGTTTGGATTCCTTTTGCATTTCATCTGTAAAACTTATTAGATCACAGAACCAGTTTAGTTCTGATTTGCTCAGACACGAGTGGTGGAGCTGAAATGCTGGAACCACAAAACAACAAGACCTGAAACATGGCCCACGATGATGTCATCAGTAGACGGATCTTATTTAAAAGAAAAACGATTTGCATTTCTTTTGCTTTCTTCTGGTTTCTGTTCAGCCGTTCTGACTGACTCATGCTCATCCTGTCAGTCCTGTCGCAGCTGAAAATAGAAATAGGATTCAAAAGTTGGTCCTGCAGGGCACTAATGAAGAGCATAATTTTCAGGCAGTAATGTTGATGAGTCACACGCACATAGCCTACGGTGTCTGAGGAGGAGTTGACTGTTGAGCTAAAATCTGTTTGAATTTGTTTTGACAGCTCAAATTAATTTGTGTAGTCTTCCCACTTCCTTGTTAAGTTTCACAAACAACTTTAAACACTTATTCTTCTAACTTGGGTTGAGTGCTTTACTGTAAAAGATCAAAAATACACACAAAAAATTTTATTGCTGTTTTAGCTTTCTAACTTTCTGAAAATTATTTATTTACAGGTGTTGATAAAATAATTAATCTGGCACCTTTTCGGTGCTGAATCTCTGCCAAATCAGTCGCTATCTAAACATCTATTTGGATTTAGTAGGTCAGCTTCTTCTTTATGTTTATGGTCCAAATGGAGCAAAATAACCACAAAGCCCTATACTTAAAAGTGCAAGTCACATTATAGAAAGCTACTGCAAAAATCACAAAGATAGTGAAGAGAGTTTATCGTGAGTATCTCAGTCTGTAGTCTAAATATTAAATATTTAAAATGTTACAATCTCCTGTTTAAAGATTAAAATAAAATCTGACAGTCACATGCAATAATGAAATGCTCACACACAAAGCCCCTGGCAACCAACAAGGTTAAATTAAAAAAAGACAAAGATCAAAAGGCTCAATTTCCAGCTAAGACACTTCAGAGAGGATGGACTTGTTAGGTGCACTCAGATGCATCAAAGCCTGTTTTCCTGGGATCGAGGCAATGAGCTCGCCTGGTCAGAAGATCAAGGCAAAGAATCAACCACACTGGCAAACTGGCCGAGAACATTTCAAAGGGGTGTATTAAAGATGCAGAATGTAAATGCTTTAAAAGGACGGGAGCATTCTGGTTTTGATTGCATGCATGTGATTTATAGTAGTTGTTTAAGCCATCTGTGGAGGAATAATTCAGTTTCTGTTTTTGTCTCTGTCTTAGGTAAACTGGATTGTCCTGTACACTGATATTTTTCTCTCACTTTTCTCTCTGAGATGAATCTGAGACTGTCTATTCATTCTAATTCATGCATCTAAAGCAGCAGGTTATAGGACACATATAGGACACATGGAGACATGTGTATTATAGTTCAACAGGAATTAAAGCATGTTGCTGACATTACATTAGATTGACTGTAAAACTAAAAGACAAATGTGGTTGGACTTGAGGTACCTCCAAAGTGGATTTGGGGCAATACTATTCCCAAACCTGCACTGAATGATATTTTGTCCACTTGGGGGCAGCACGAGAAGCTATAAACAATGACTATAACAAATGGCTGTTTTTATAACTGACTGCAGAGCTGGATGGTAATGTAACGTGTGACTTTTTGATTCGTGGTCATATGAAATGTGGACTAAAGGAACCTCAAGGTTCTTACAGCTAAAAATGGCATCAGAAATGTGCTCAACTTCACCAGTGTTCAGTTCTTTTAATGAGTTAAAAAGCTCATTAAAAGCATGAGAGTTGTGTCTTTTATTTTGAAAGACATTTGTTGTAATGGCTTTTGTGCTTGACTGTTACAACACACAAAAAGTGAATTTCTGGCAGTATAAACCACAAAAACAACAAACTAACATGACTGCTCTTTCCCTTCGTTTCTTGTAATGTCATGAGTGACATCTGTACTTTTGTTTTTGCAGAGAAATAAAAATGCATAAACAAAATCTTCAAAGCTACACACAAGTAAATATATTCACCTCAGAAATTATTACGTAATTAAAAAAATCAATGTTCTTTGTCACATGGTGCTTTAATTAAGTTCTACCAGTAGCTACCTTAATGTGATCTGTTAGCGCTGCATGACAGCTTTTACATGCATTTCATGTCACACTGGGGCTCCTGCAGCTGTGCACGCAAGCATGCTGTGGGTTAAATATGAAGAAACACAAGAAAAAAAATTAAAGGGCATTTTTACCTCACCCTCACCCAATAGGTCAAGGGAGGTTATGTTGTCACCCATGTTTGTTTGTTTGACTTCTAGAAATATATCTTAAAAAGTTTTGAACCAAAATTGATGAAACTTTGTGGAAATATTCCTTAGGCATTCAAGAATATAGGATTTTATTTTCAAGGTCAAAGGTCAATCCCATCAAAAAAATGTCAAAATTGTAA
>VUQK01011298.1:0-10475 GCA_015106715.1 Bujurquina vittata
CTCTGGAGCTCAGCCACAGTGATCTTTGGCTTCTTCTTTACCTCTCTCACCAAGGCTCTTCTCCAACGATTGCTCAGTTTAGCTGGACGTCCAGGTCTAGGAAGACTTCTGGTCGTCCCAAACCTCTTCCATTTAAGGATTATCGAGGCCACTGTGCTCTTAGGAACCTCGAGTGCTGCAGAAATTCTTTTGTAACCTTGGCCAGATCTGTGCCTTGCCACAATTCTGTTTCTGAGCTCCTTGGGTAGTTCCTTCCACCTCATGATTCTCATTTGCTCCGACGTGCACTGTGAGCTGTGAGCTTTTATATAGACAAGTGTGTGCCTTTCCTAATCAAGCCCAAACAGTTTCATTAAACACAGCTGGACTCCAATGAAGGAGTAGAACCATTTCAAGGATCAGAAGAAATTGACAGTAAGCGAGTTAAATATGAGTGTCACAGCAAAGGGTCTGAATACTTATGACCATGTGATATTTCCGTTTTTCTTTTTGAATACATTTGCAAAAAATTCTACATGTATCTTTTTTTCTGTCAAGATGGGGTGCTGAGTGTACATTAATGAGAAATAAAATGAACTTTTTTGATTTCAGCAAATGGCTGCAATGAAACAGAGTGAAAATTTTTAAAGGAGTCTGTATACTTTCTGTGTGTGTATATATATATATATATGTGTGTGTGTGTGTGTGTGTCTGCGTGCGTGCGTGCGCGTGCTTGTGTGTAGGGCTTCAGGTCTGACGACATGCGGGCATGGCGTCAGCACTGGAACCGTCAGCTGTACAAGGCTCTTGAACACCAGTATCAGACTGGATTGGAAGCTCTGAACAAGAACTTGCCAGAAATACAAATAGATCTCACTTTCAAGTAAGTGCACAAATTTTCACTTGTCTGCCTTTCGGTTTCTCCCTGCTTTGAACTCTTGACGTTCTTTAAATTCTTCTCCTCACATATGCATTTCCAACTTCTCTTGACACTTACAGCAACTTCTGACATTTTCCCCCACCTCTCACTTGGCCATATCAACATTTTCGCTGCGCTATCACTTCCTCTTTCTTCTACAAAAGGCATTATTTATTGGTGTAGATTAAAGAACAAACTGTGGCATTTTCATTAATCCTGTTCTTGTTAATAGGCAGGGCCGTTTACAGTTTTCCCCACCGTTTGAGGAGGTGCGGGCACGCTATTTTAGGGAGATGAAGCGTTTCATCTCGATCCCAAACCAGTTCCGGGGGGTCAGCACCCAGGGGGACGAGCTCATCTTCAACATCATGATTGACAGAAATGCGTCTGGGTTCCTCACCATTTTCAGCAAGGCCGAAGACCTCTTTAGTCGCCTGGAGGCTATTCAACACAAGTTCAAGGTGTTTTTACTCTTATAGTGACTATGAGAGTGTTTTATGTGGGGTAATTTATAACTACTCAAATTGAAAGCTTGTATGTTGTACAATATCTTGACATCTGGAGCGGATCTGAGCCTTGCCAGAAACTGATATTTAATCATTTCTAAACAAGACTTTGGTCCAACGGTTACATAATTCTTTTTATTACCATTATGGCTTTGATGTGATAGTGTATTTGAACACTGGACCATTTTATTTTCACCTAAATGATTAACCTTTTGTCACCTTTTTCTCATTGAACCATTGCAGTGAGGCATAGCTGGATTGCTCCTTTGAAAGAATGAAACCTGGATCAGTCATACTTCTCTATTTTTTTTTTTATTACTGTTGCACTGTTG
This sequence comes from Bujurquina vittata, assembly GCA_015106715.1. Taxonomy (NCBI): domain Eukaryota; kingdom Metazoa; phylum Chordata; class Actinopteri; order Cichliformes; family Cichlidae; genus Bujurquina; species Bujurquina vittata. The sequence goes on from VUQK01011298.1 coordinate 1,737, forward strand.
TTTTTTACTTTTGACTTTTCCCCCTTTGTACTACTGTGACAGAACAGAAAAGACAGTGTATTATCTTTTTGCTTTTGTCAGCAGTCATGCATGTCTAAATTGTAGGGGGAAGCCCTCAGCCTACAACAGACTTTTCTTTTATCTCATCTTTTCTTTACTTCTGTTTTTAATTTAGTCATCTATGTCTTGATGTGCAATGTATTTACTGTCACCTTTAACACAGACACCTTTAAAAATAGGAAATATGCACTGCACGCTGCCTCACTGTGATCTTGTGTGTGTGTATGTCTGTGTCTGTGTGTGTTGCAGGAGTGGGTGGTGTTGGGGCAGGTCGATTTAGAGAAGTTGATTGAGAAGCATTTGAGTTCTGTGCAGGACTGGGAGAGAAATTTCAAGGCCCTGAAAGCAAGGGGGAAAGAGTCAGAACGTTTACCAAGGTACACATCACCTATTATAATGAATGTAATTAAACCCAATGAAATGATCATGATATTAATGCTCACGCAAAAGGGAAAGTAAACATAGCAATAAGCGTTTATTCTATAATGTTATATAGAGGATATAGTGTATTTGTTACAAGTTAATAATACAATCTGGTCCTAATTGTTTGCCAACACAGAGGCCACTGAAATGGGTTTCTGTGGAAAAGTTTGGGAATGTTTGTTTAATCATGCCACCTAAGATCACGTATGAAATTCAAAACCTTTAGAATATGATGTGCCCTGGAAATGCCCCAGACTCTACGTTTTGTTCTGTGCTAAGAATTAATAACTCTATCTGAGTAACTGCTTTCACCATTTATAGTTACACTTAACAGTTGCATTTCTGTCACTGGCCTCCTTCTTTCTCTGTCAGTCAGGAGAAAGTGGACTGCATTACGGTCAACTGTGAGCCGGTAAAAGCCGCCATTGATGACCTGATCCAGAGGCTGTTTGACATGCTGCTCTTATCACTTAGGAAGTCTATACAGGGTAAACACAGACACCTTTATTTTTTATTTTCTTTCCAGTTTGTAATATTTGTTGAGTAATGAAAACACTCTAACCAAACTCCCTCTTTGTTTCTTTTGTTTGCATTATTAAATGTTTTTATATAAAACACTTTTTTTTAAATCCCATCATCAGTTTTGCGTTGGTTCGTATTTATGTGAATTTTGTCTTCCATTTATTCAGCTTCATGATATCCCCTTTTCTCTCATTTTCCCTTTCTTTTTCTGTTTCCTTGTCATTAAGTGTATCCTCTTCTTTCTTGCTTTCAGGCCACACACAAGCTATAGACATTTTTGTGTCAGAATCAATGGAGGCCTTGTCCACTCGCCCAGAGAGTATGGACGAGATTGGTGCGGCTAGTGCCAAATATAGCCAGATGCTTGCCCGCAAACCTGAAGTAAGACATACACACTCCTAAACCTAAAGCTTTAGTTGATTTTATAAATTGGTTCCTTCCTTGTCTGTAGGTGATTTTAGAATTAACGATGAACTTCCATACATTTAGTCAAAATGTTTTGCTACCTGTCGAAGAAATAAAAGCTTGGATTCATTAATGTATACGTGTTTTACAGTATTTTTCAGGAGTCTTGTCATATTTTTGACTCATTGAAATGGACTCAGTTTTTGTCGTGTCATGTGGAACAAAGTCTACTTCATGTCTCTGCATAGATTCTGTCTCAGTTCCAATTTGCTGAGGAGAAGAACCGCTTGCTACGTGCAGTGGCTGGTGCTGGCCTGGACTCTCTCACTTCACTCAGGGCCAAGTGGGACAAACTGGAGCTTGTTATGGAGAGCCACCAGCTAATGATCAAAGACCAGGTGACATATACTCATCCAAATAATTTTTTAGCTCCTGTTTTCCTCTCACTGACTTCTTCCTTTTCATGCATTGCACTTTCTTAGGTGGAGGTGATGCGAAGCAATGCGGCCAGTCGTATCGATGTCTACAGGGTGGATCTGGAGCGGTTTAAGGCACGCTGGGACCAGCTAAAACCTAAAGATGAGATACTTGAGACTGGTGATCATGCTGCCCTGCTTGCATGTCTCCAGACTATCAGGGACAAACACGGAGAGTTCCAGGAGCTTGAGCTTGTGCGTGCTAAACTGCTGTAAGTTTATTTTTGTTTGATGAACTCACATTTGTGTAAGTTTTAGTCACTGGGAGATTTTTAATAAATATAAATGTGGTATAAAGGAATCACATTTGTTCTAATTATGGCCAAAAGTTTGACTCTCCTATCCTCTTTCCAGTGAAGACTGTGCCTATTTTAATCTGGAGCCCCCAACTTTCTACCTGGCAGAAGAGACAAAAAGAGACATGCAGGAGTGCAGCCAGATGTGGAGTCTATATGAGGAGTGGCACCAAGGGTTCTCAGAGAAGGCCCGGGAAGACTGGATAACATTCAGGTAGGACGTTAAGCTTACGCCTCATAGATCTTAACATTCACTTGGAGTTTTATGTGTTTAGTCATGCATTGATGACTTTTTGTTATTTACAGGAGTAAGACATATGTATTTGAGGAGTTTTTGTTTACCTGGCAAGACAGACTGAGAAAACTGGAGCAACCAACTGCAATGTCCATTAAACTACAAGGGGAAGTCGACAAATACAAGGTACAATGTAGTGCAATTAAAATAACATGTCATTGTCTTATTTTCAGTTTCAGTTCCGATATTCTTGTCTGAAAGATGCTACTCTGTGTATGCTACTGGATGAGTCCAGCTAGCACAGAAAAAGGACTTTAGTTGAAATTTACTCAGGAAAATTCTTTTTTTTTTTCAACTGCATATCTAGAACATGGTTCCAGTGCTGAAGTATGTGCGTGGAGAGCACCTGTCCCAGGATCACTGGTTGGACATGTTCCGTTTACTAGGCCTTCCAAGAGGGACGACCTTAGAGAGACTTACCTTCAATGACCTCCTTGCTGTGGCAAATACCATCATAGAGAAAGCAATGGAGCTCAAGGTTTGTACACAAACATTTATGGAAATACATACAAATACATTTGGTGTTTAGCTTTTTAATGTTTATTTAGATCGCAGGTATTGTGTCTAAAAATATTGTTTCTAAAAATATTGTTTAATACAAAACAATTATAAACTGTAGCATTTGCTTCTAGTAGAGGTTGAAATATGTTAGTTCATTTGGTTAAATTTTGATATTTTTACTTTGGTGTTTAATATAAGCACAGATTTCACTGTCTCCTGTTCCTGGCAAGACATGCACAAAGTCTTCACTGTTTTTCCAAAAAAATCTGGAATGCTGTGGAAAATATCATAAATTAATAGAATGATTTGTGAGTCATTTGAATCTTATATTTAACTGGAAATGAATAAATACAATAAAATGACAACATATGAGCAATGTTGACTCTTCAACTTTTGTTTTTGGAAAGGATTTTCTCATATTGAAAGATTTGAATGATGTGCTAGAAATATAACAAGGCAAATAGGTGGTCCAGGACTAAAGCTCTTACCATCCACCCAATAGGACTGATGCAAAAGTGTGTGTTTTTGTGTATGCTTGTGTGGTTTATTCCTATAGGATCTGAACAATCGTGCTCAAGCGGAGGTAACAATCAGAGAAGCTCTAAGGGAGCTGGATTTGTGGGGAGCTGCAGCTACCTTCACCCTCACAGAGTACACAGACAACAGTGGGCGCACTCTCACCCTCATCAAGGACTGGAAGGATATAGTCAACCAGGTAGACCTATGGAGGACATATTGAAAAAGGAAAAAGAAAATGGACTCACCTACACTGAATACAAAAATAGATTTGGTTCACAATGCCACACTGAATCCCTAAAGTTTGATTACGTAGTAAATTGCAGTTTATTTTAGCTGGTTAGTGTTGAGCATTTTGCACAAAACAGTCACGCCTGGATGGAGCCATTACACTCTTCACTGGTTACCCGGTTCTCACCTATGGCCCTCAAAAATCTTTTTGTATAAGGTTAATCTGATTTGACCCAGAACTGAGAGCAGGTTGTCTGTAGGTTTTCTACTATTCAGAAGATGAATGATTCAGAGCGTAATCAAACAAGAGCCTGAATCCCAAGTGCCCTCTGACACATTCATCTAGGTTTTTGGGTGTGCGACTGTCAAAAATGTGTCTGTGAATGCAGCTTACAGTGTAGAAAGTGCTTTGAGTCCTGGGTGAGGGTAAAAAGGTGCTATATAAACTGCAGTTTATTTACTGTGGACTGAAGTAGGAGAAGGATAAACACAGAGGTAATGTAGTTAGATTAGTTGCAGGAGTTAGCCTATATAGGAAGCATCACTGGGCAGCCCAGTGGTTTGTTAGTCAGTAGCAGCAGAAAGGTTCTGGTTCCAAAGACACAGTTGTCAGGTTAAGTGGTTCTAATTGGCTGTTGGTAATGACAGTAAATGATTATATCTTTCTCTGTGTTAGCCTGTTGATGACAGGCTGTGCCTGCATGCCAGAGCTAAGCCGGAGGTAAAGGAGCCTCATTCATCAAATACACGATTTTCATTGAATCACAAGGTAGTAAATTAGCACCAGATGAAATTTAAATGTCCAAAATATTAATATTGACTATTATTGACTACTGACATTATTGAATGTGTCATACTGCTATCAAAGGGATAAAAGGGTAATCCCCTGACCTGCAGAACACTATGCAACTACAGTTGTCATTGGACCATTGGGGCAGCATGCAACATACACTATATTGCCAACAGTATTCGCTCGTCTGCCTTCACACGCATATGAGTGACACACCATTCTGAATCCATCCCCAAACTCTTCCCGTAAAGTTGGGAGCGTGAAATTGTCCAAAATGTCTTTGTATGCTGAAGCATTAAGAATTCCTTTCACTGGAGCTAAGGGGCCAAGCTCAACTCCTTAAAAGCAACCCCACACCATAAACATCACCACCAAATTAAATCAAAGAGCCGGCTCTAGTTGTGTAACTGGATCCAGTGGTGTAACTGGATCTGGCGCTTTGCAATAATTTCTGATGTAAGGCTTGATTGCAGCTGCTCAGCCGTGGGAACCCATTCCATGAAGTGCTCTGTGCACTGCTCTTGAGCTAATCTGAAGGCCACATGACGTTTGGGGGTCTGTAGCAATTGAATCTGCAAAACAAATTTACATTTGTTTTGCAATCCTGTCCAGACTGGATTGTTTAAAAATTTCTATTGTGTTGACTGTCGAATCTTTAGTTGCCTCTAGAAATAATTAAAGGTCGTAATATGCTGGGATAGGGTAGCAGAAGATTGCTGCTGCTTTATTTCAGCTTAATCTATCAAAGGACATTGAATAAGAAGGGGCCAAGAAGGGATACACAATAACTGTACACTTTTTTTTGTACTAAAATATTGCTTTTAGTGATTTACACAGTGGTTAAAATGTGATGCCTCAATGTTTTCATAATTTTACTGGATTTAAATTCAAAAGCTCTGTGACATTAACCTACTGTTATATTGTGAATTTTTAAATTGCTTCATTAATTTTTGGCACATACAACAAATTATTAATTGATATTCCCTTAGTGACATACATTATAGAAATCAGGAATTAAATGTGCCTGTTGAACCTACGTGTCTTACGTAAGCAGACGCTGCCTAACATATAAGCACGTCGAGTACTTCAGAGCATTCATTTGAGACATTTCAGTTGTGATTGCGAGCTTGTCACGGTACAGATGACTGGCACATGTTTTAGTGCAGTTAGAATACAATCATTGAACATGGTAAGCTGTATTTCTTTTTCTAGCTTTACGATTGATTTTAATATAAACACAAATTTATCTAAACCTAAGCACTGAATATATATTATGTGGACAAAAGTACTGGGCCACCTACACATTACACATAGAGTACAGGAGCGGGTCAGCTATGGAAACTCATACCATGAAGCTTAGTTTTTGTGCTGATGTTAATGCCAGAGGAGTGAGTCAACGGAGCGTTGGTGACTTTTACGCATTGTGCACCTCAGCACTTGGTGGTCTCACACTTTGTGGCTCAGTTTCTGTGGTTTCTGTAAAACTTCCACTTTGCAGTAATGCCACTTATTGTGAAATATCCAGGAGGGAAGAAATTTCACAAACTGACTTGTTGCATCAGTGCCACGCTTCAATCCAGTCAGCTCTTTGGAATGACCCATTCTTTCTCAAATGTTTGTAAAGGCAGGCTGCGTGGTTAGATGTCTGAGTTTATGCACCTGTAGCATTTACTACAAATGTGAAAGTGTGCGGAAATGTAGTTGGTCACAAGATGGTCAGATACGGAAAAAAGCAAGTGATACAGATAATCCTGATACACATCATATTTAAATGTAATTTTCTGTGTTGGATATTTAATGAATTTATGGCAAATTTATGTGTTTATGTGACACAGTGTGTTATTTTTTAAACCATTTAATCGTAAATACACGCTTCTTTAAATGTTGAGGTCCATATTTCCATGTGAAGGTTGCCCAGGTTTCAGTACACGTGTGAAATATTAATGTCAGGCAGTTCAAATATAAGAGATAACTTTACTTGATTGTTAGTTGGCACAAAGATATCTTGCAGGCATATCTAACAACACTAAATGAAATCTCAGGGGTTAAGAAACCCCTTTTGACCATTCTCTGCTCATCCAGGTGGGAGATAATCGCTGTCTGCTGCAGTCTCTGAAAGACTCTCCCTATTACCGCAACTTCCAGGACAAGGTCAGGCCAAAGTCTTGGATCTATAAATAAACTTGAAGTGTTTCATTTTTTATGTTTGAAAAAATAACTTTTCCCGTGACTTTTTTTGAATGTCTGTAGGATTGTATTTGTACATGATTTTTGTTATTTGTGGTTCATTCATATATTAACATCTAATCCTTGATGAAGAAACAGTGACAGCATTTACTTCATGTATATCCAGGTCAGCCTGTGGGAAGTTCGTCTGTCAGACTTGGATGAGTATCTGCTCAGTCTGAATGCCATCCAGAGGCGCTGGGTTTATTTGGAGCCCATTTTCGGACGAGGAGCATTGCCCCGAGAGGAGGCGCGCTTCAAACGGGTTGATGAAGACTTCAGGTACAGTGCGCGTGGCTCTATATAACACACAGGAAGCTTCTTCCCATTGGGTACCACAGTGATTAGCACTGGCACCACACAGCAAGAAGGTTTCTGGTTCAAACCCTGGCTGAGGCCTTACTGTGTGGTCCTCTGGCTTCCTCCCACAGTTGAAAAACTTAATTGGGTTTGGTTGAGAGGTAGATAAAGTGTATAGAATAAAGCACTTAAGGAGTGTATGGTTAAATGTGGCTTGTAGTCTCAAGCACTTTGAGTGATCATTACTTAAATGCCAGTCCATTTCCAGTATTGCAAAATTAAGGCTAGAAGATAGAAACTGTTAAACTGACAGAGCATAAGTAGACATTTTCTCCCTGTGTGTCATAGGTCTATAATGTCAGACATCCAGAGGGACAACAGAGTTATTTCTCTGAGTTCGAGGGCTGGCATCAGAAGCTCCCTCGTCACCATACTGGATCAGCTCCAGCGCTGCCAAAAGTCACTCAATGAGTTCCTGGAGGTAAAGAGGAGGAAAAGTTACCTGCTTTCTTTCACATGCATTTCAAATAGCACAACTACCTAAATGTGGTTTTGCGTGTGCATTGCAGGAGAAGCGTTCTGCCTTCCCACGGTTCTATTTCATAGGAGATGATGATTTGTTAGAGATTCTTGGGCAGGCAACCAACCCTAGTGTCATCCAGTCACACCTCAAAAAGCTCTTTGCGGGTCAGAGAAATGTTTTCTTATATTCTGTTCTTTGTTTTGCTTTTGCTGCTGATCTGTTGTATTTATCTGCTGTTGCGCTCTCACCTCTGTCTTTTGCCTCTCTTGTCATATTTACTCATATTGCTTGAATCATAGCATTTGCATTGGACACTGAGGGTAGTCTGCATGCATATTTCCCGCGCAGGCATCCACAGTGTTATATTTGATGAGCAGTGCCAGCACATTGTTGCCATGTGTTCTCTGGAGGGAGAAGTTGTGCCTCTCAGAAACCTTGTGCGCATTTCCAGCTTTGTGGAGGTAAATCTGAAGAGTTTTTTGTTGGATACGTAACAAGATGCTTGAAGCTTGTTTGCATTTTCTTTAATGCATTCAAAGCAATACACATTCAGTTTTTCTTCTTTCTAGGTGTGGTTAAGTGAGCTGTCTGTGGAAATGAAGGAGACCCTGAAGCACTTGTTGTATCAGTGTGTGTCGACCGCAAAGAAAGGAGTGGTGGACCCGTCTCGTTATCCATCACAGGTGCACTCGTTTTTTTTAAATATATATATTCTTTATATATAAGACACTTATATATATATATTCTTTAAATACAGTGGTGTGAAAAGTGTTTGCCCCCTTCCTCATTTCCTGTTTTTTTGCATGTTTGTCACACTTAAGTGTTTCGGAACATCAAACCAATTTAAACAATAGTCAAGGACAACACAAGTAAACACAAAATGCAAGTTGTAAATGAAGGTGTTTATTAGTAAAGGTGAAAAAAAAATCCAAACCATCATGGCCCTGTGTGAAAAAGTGATTGCCCCCCTTGTTAAAACATACTATAACTGTGGTTTGTCACACCTGAGTTCAATTTCCCTAGCCACACCCAGGCCTGATTATTGCCACACCTGTTCCCAATCAAGACATCACTTAAATAGGAGCTGCCTGACACAGTAAGGTCCACCAGAAGATCCTTGAAAGCTACACATCATGCCGAGATCCAAAGAAATTCAGGAGCAATTGAGAAAGACA
>VUQK01011299.1:0-15111 GCA_015106715.1 Bujurquina vittata
TACGGTGAAATGGAGCTTGCGCGTTGTAACGTGGTCGCTGGTGCGGGAGGAGAGGCTAGCGCAGTTAGCTGGGGCTAGCCGTGCCTGGGTAGCTCAGAGATGCAGCCGACAAGATTATAAACACAGTGCCTTTATTTGGCGGAACTCACCAGCAAAACGACAGGCCAACATGGCACTAGGCAGGTCATACATGACAGGAAAAGCATGGAAGTATTCCCGCAAACAGCTCGTCACAGAGATAGAGCTCACGCTCCATGACGTCGGCAAGCTGCATCAGCGGCGTTCTGCCGACGCTCACAGTTCAACACACCCAACAGGGTAGAAACACCACCTTGTGGCAACATCTGGCATTACAGTACAACACATACCCTTCGCTCTGGCTGTTACAGCGTGTGATTTCTGCTTCAGTTCTGAAGTTTTCTTTTGTGTTTAGATTTCGTCAATAGCCTCCTGTTTTCTATAGAAGCAGTAAGGGTGTACTTAGAGTCCTGGAAAACTTCCTTTTTCACGCGATTCATACATCCGTGCAAGTTTTAGGATTTTGAAGAGTACTGTAATGCAACTGCTGTACATCAGAAGATGACGTACTTCACAGAGTAGAACGTCCCTGCTCTCTTTTAGCTACTTGCTAGCTAATGGGACATGTGATGTTTTAAACATGAAAAAGTGCATCATTACACATTTTAGAGGGTTGAACAAAACGTGAAAATGTCGAGTGTGTGTTGTCTCAACCACAGACATTATTTCAGGTGTCCAACAAAAACAATGATAAACAGACTTCCGGCTAAAGAACAGGAAGTGCTGTCAAATCAGTGTTTATCACAACGAGCTAATTGTTCTTCACAATCACAGATGTCGCAAGTTGTGATATCTGCATAATGTAAAAGATTAGTAAGCCAAAGTGCTTTTTGTTGGGAAAATAAAGTTGAGAATTTTCTGATGTTGTTATTTTTTCACTAAACATCTGGGATCGGTTCTAAACTAGGAACGTCTGGAGAAGTGTGACTTTTACAGCCCAGACTGAAGGATTTCAATAACTCCAACAAGGCTTTTTTCTTTTTTCAATGAGATTTTTTGTTTTAGAATTTTTTTTGTCGACTGTGAGTGTATTTGAACAAGTCATCCAAACACACTTATAGTATATTAAGTAATAAATGCGTTCATTTTATTGTATTTATTTGTTTTGGGGAGCTAGTGACCATCAATCTTGCGAGCTTGCTATTGCAACTGGAGTTTCAGGCTCAAGTCAGTTGTTGCAGCTGAGGGGAAACCGACTTTGAATAATGTATGAACGCAAAAAATATTTTCCCTTTCTGCCAACGTCACATAAATTCAGCATCAAAAAGTGGCACCTGCAGTTAGACGTGGGTGCTTTTCATGGGAATATTACATGTCTGCATTACATATTTACACGCCTGTGTTTTTAATCATGTCTCATGCAGTGAGTATGTCTCAGCATGTTAGTGTATAATATTCTTCAGTGTGGGACTGATTGAGGGGAAACCAAACGTGTCATGTCTTGCTGTGACTGCTGCTGATAGACACTGTGACCACTTAGTGAATAAAACAGCTTTTCCATGGCTGATGATCATGTTCACATTAATAATACTCTCATTTGGGTGGGCTCTTGCCTCACTTGTGACAGTCGTTTCCTTGATGGGCAACAAAAATTAGTGATGACGCGTTGTTTTCCAGTCCCGACATCTCAGGCCTGCCAAAGGTTAAGGTGCCGTAAAAGTGAGTGTTTGTCTTGAGACTGGGCAGTATTTGTATGCACTTCCCAAACTGTCGGACATTCATTCACCGCTGAGGCGACGCCGTCGTGTTTGACATCGGTTTATAAGCTTCAGCTTCCTCGCAGTCCAGAACTGCAGGAGAAGACTTTTACAGGATGAGCACTGTGCACACTTGGTGGAGCAGCAGGATGCTGAATCCAACACGCACTACGATAATCAGTGGTGGAAAGTAACTAAGTAAATCTACTCAGGCAGGTCTGCCATAATTTGCTTGACAATGTTTTTCTGTTCTTCTTTTAACTAAATTCATAACTCCGCACTTTTATTAGTGTGACAGCTTTAGTTTCTGCTTGCTTTGCAGGGAGATGGTAACACTTTCTGACATAACGAAAAACACAATCTGATTGATTGATTAAATCTGGTTTCTAACCAATCTAACATGTTACAAGTTACAAAAGATGTTTTTTTTGGATGCCTATTGTCACAGATGTTTCTTGTAAAGAATGACTTTTCTTTCAAAGTTCATTGTGCATCTCAAAAAAAAAATAAATAAATAAAATCACAGGTTACAACAGTGACCAAAACAATACCTCATATCAGAGAAAAATAAGAAATTAAAATGAAATAAATTAATAAAACAGGGCAACAGTAACACATTAGGACTTTATAAAATGTTACACAAAAGCTGATCTATTTGGGTGGGTTTTTGAAAGTTTTAATTGATTGAGCTTATCTAATAAGAGGAAGCTCACTCCACTGGGACTGAAACAGTGAAAGGATAGCCCCCCTTTTTTCTAAGTCTGGAGCCTTTATTAGTATTTTATTATCTGAGCGATCTGGGTGAGAAATTACCGTGTAGTTATTCCAAACTAATCCTCAATTCTCTGGATCCTGTCAGGAATGGGAAACTAGTGTAATTCCAAGTGGAGCGCTGCCGTGTGATAGATAGAGCATAAGTCTTACATTGGCGGTCTACTGCAGGTATGCGTTCTTGATATCGATAACTCATCTATTAATATCACTGTTATTATGAATCCACAGCTATTGTGGCACTGCTAGTTGGGAATAAGTTGTCTTACTTGTGTATTCATTAGTGTATTCATTAGTTTGCTTCAGGGGACCGACAGAAGAGAGGTTTGTAACTTTGTAACTTTAGTTGGAGCTGGATCGGGTGACCTGAACCATCCCTAAGTTATATCCCAATAGACTCGTGCTGCTGGGGGGCCGCCCATGATCCCCTCACCTCTTTGTTTATATGTTAACTTTTGTCTTCTCTCTGTCTAAGTGTGTGCTTTGTCCTTGCCTCCCTATCCCCCACGATCACCAAGTGCTTGTTGATATGGGTCCATTGGGGTTGTTAGAATTTTTACCTCATAGCATGAAGGACCTTGAGATGATTCTAGTTGTGAAGCGATGTTATATGAATACAAGTGAATTAAATTATCTGTACATGACGTTACAGTAATATTAATAAATGCATTAAGCTGCTCAACCGGCACTTAACATATATCATATGCTTTATTTGGCTAATTCATTTACTGATATTAGTCCTGGACTTAATTCCGCTTCCTTCCCGTGGGATCTGTGTGTCAAGGGTAAAGTGACACAATTTTTTATTTTTTATTTTAGGAAGAAGCTCAGAAACAATACACACACAAAAAATGTGTATCGTTGTGTGTTTGGCAGAAGTCAGACGTCTCTCTGCACCCCTGAGCTTCCCGCCAGCAGAGGAGTTCCTGCTGGCTGACAGAGCAGTTAGTTCGTTAAGTCTGCCACTTCTCATCACAGAATTAGGCTCTGTAGCTTCACCAACCTGTGGGCAGAAGAGCCGCTGCACATTATTGCTAATGACAGGCTGGGACTGTCATTAGCAACAACTGGGAAGAAAGGAATGAATAAAAGGCAAGAGGAAAAGTGTGGTCGTTTGGGGGGGGGGGGGGATCTTGCACCATTGCACGGCCGCACAAAGACAAAACCTAACCTGACATTCCTGCGTAATTAACACATCTCCTCCATCTGGCACGTTTGTCTTGACCAACTGGGACTTCCGTGCAGGACCAAGATGGTTTTCAAAGCAGTGGAGGGCAGCTCATTCACATCTGCGATCGCTGCGGCGCCACGGCACAGCCATGAGAGCAGTTAGACTGTAACACTCTGCAGGCATTGTTTTTAGTACACTGACATTTAAATTGTGATCCCACTTGCCCTTTGGAGGAGGCAGACTTCGGCAAAGAAAGCGAGGAGAAGGTGTTCGGCCCGAGAAATGAAATACTGTAGGTGAACAGAGATTTTTGATTTCATAGCAGCCAAAAAGCATGCAAAAGCATAAAGATGTTATCCTGATTCAACTTGTTCTGGGTGGTTTCTAAAATCAGCTTTTTCTAATTCTTCGCTGCATTTCTTGAAAGTGAATTACTTTTAGAAAATAAGATTTTTTTTTTGGTATGAGATATACATAAAAATGGCTAAATAATAACTTAATACTTAGATTTCCATTAAATGAACTCGGTGCACTCAGTTTTGTGCAAATAAACACTGCAGGTAACGATCGCATTAAAATCACAATAATAAATGCCACCGTTTATTTAAATGTATTGCCGTATACGTCTGTCGTTTCTCCCAGGTTTAAAGCGCTTTCCCCTGAAAGGAGCCTGTAATCAGTGAGCTGATCAAACTCAGCAGTGCAGCCGTTTCTCCTCCTCCCGTCAAAAAAAAGATCCCGAGTGGACAAACTGTGTGTGAGATGCTTTCATTTGTCAGGGCACTTTGGCATTTTTGTGTTAACAATTAGCTAACAATAACAACTCACTTTGATGCTAACCAGGGTGGAAACGGGGTCACGACCTTTAACAGCCGCCCTGCTTCGCTGTACCCCCAGATCACACACACACACACACACACACACACACACACACACACACACGCAAATCTGATAGACAAATTAAATAAAACATCAGCATAGGGAAATGCAGATTCCCATCAAGATCACTGCAGGTTTTATTTTCATGAAATCCATTGTGTCCAGATGTGCCGTCAGTCCAGGGTTAAAACTGCAGGAACAAACCGACACAATGAATGAAGGCCCAACTTCCCTGTTACTATAATCAGTGTTTAATTACGCAAATGAAGAGATCATCGACTTATTTTTGTTGGAGATGCTTGTTTTAAATGTGCTGGTTCATTTTCTTATGATGTCCTCATTCATGTTCAAGTCCCTCTGTTTGCAGCGTGGTGCAGCATCTTTACTGTAGCATTCATTCTGCACATATTAGTGCACGTTTTAATCGGCTTTCTGTCTTCTAAAGCTTAAAATGTAAAGTTGCACCTGCTTTCTCGTTTCTAAGCTACTTTTTGCCGTCAACACCCAAAATAAACGAAATTATGCACCACAAATGTTGACCATGCACGGACCTACACGCAGTGACCTTAACACAAATCAATGCATTTGTTTCATAACAGGATGCAGCAAAAAAAAAATGCATCTTAATTTAATGAATCCAAGATAGGATCTGCTGCTGTGAAAAAATATTTTCAAGATAGAGTTAAAAAAAAAATGTGAAAATATACAAACAGGGTAGAATGTGCAGAAACGAGGCTTTATCTGGAGTAGTAAAGCCTTCAGGTGACACCGAAACACATCCGTCGGCTGTCGTCTGCTCCTGATTTGAGGCCATTTATCACTGCTGTGTTTTTGTCATTCACAATTTTCCATACATCAGGTTATTTTTGCTGCAATATATGTTTTTGATTGTTTTAGTTATTAGCTACTTTTCTGTTTGACTGTAGAAATATGTACGCTTTTACATCAAATAATAATACATTGATCAAATCAACTAACATTTCCAGCCATTTTACTGCTGTACGCATTTATCACTGTCAAGTGTTTGTGTCGTTCCTTCAACTGAATAATGAGTGTTTCGTTGCAGAGCCATCACTGCAACTGACCAATCGTGTTTTTTCTGATGTCACAGCTTTGCAACTATGGAGGGAAAAAAGCCATACGTGGGAGATGGCTGCCTGCAGGGCAGAAAGCAAACCCAGAAACATTTTTTAAAATACATATTAATGCTGTGAAAGTGTGTTTTTCAACTCAAACCATGGTCTCTAAGTATTTTTTAATCAATCAACAACTGAAACAAAGTAAAACAAACAAAATCATTTCATTTAAATTAGTGTGCTAATCAAAGACCATAAAGCATCCCACTAATATGCAGGAAAAGACAGCTCTAAACCACATCACAATGCCGTACGCATGCTTTTATTTTGATGCTCTTAAGACGTTCAGATTTTTGTATTTGTGGTTAAAAAAAAATCACCACAATACTATTATTGCAATAATATTATTAATCCCGTCGTTCAGATTAATCTGGAACTTTTGTTTATTGTGTGTTGTCTTTTTTTTTTTGGCAAACTAACTGAACTGATAATACAAATGCATGAAGGGGGCGAGAAAGCGAGTAACTATAACTGGTAAAATACAAAAGTATATTTCAAAGAATTCCACAATTATTAGTCTATTATTATTATTATTATTATTATTATATGTTTGTGAAACATTAGCATTTTGTTTTTAAATATCAAGATTATTGTCAATACATAGCTATTAAAGTTATCACTTTAACTTTAGAGGGATAATTAATGCAACTTTTTTTACTAATGTCCTCTGCTGATAAAAAAAAAAAAAACTGCATCAAACTTGGACCACTTCCTCTTGTGTGTCTGCATTCAGGGCCCATTCTATACTCAGGCGTTTTTTGACTCCATCTAGTGGCGCAGATTTGCTGTTGCTGGATATTTTTCCAGTCTTGACGGCAGCCATCAAACTACAGATTTAAGAACAAAGTCAAACCTTGTGAGGCAGGAGGAGTAAACACTTTGATGTAGCTCTCTTCACTGGGCACATTTTGTGTCTTCACCTCTTGTGCGCAGTAAATTTAACCACAGCCACACCTGCTCCGGACAGTAAAAAGAGTCAGACTGCTCGGGAGCGCTTTTGAAGTTAATCCAGTTTTAATGGTGTTGACTTTGGCTTGGTTTTAATTAACGACTTGGCTAAAGCTGTGAGAGGAGTCCAAGAGCTGCTAAAAGAAACTACTTCATGATCCGAGCGGTGCTGGATTTGCCTTTAAAGCGGGACAATGTCAAGCAGGAACCCAAAAAAGAAACCATGTTTAGTGGTCAGCACACAAACCGTCACGGCGCAGGTGGGAGAGGAACACATTACAAAGTAGGTTTTCCACAGTAACTGTATTGCAAAAGTAAACAAGGCGGACAATCATATCATTCAACAACAATATGTTTGTTCCTCGGAGTTGAGTTTGCCATTTCTCCATGTCTTAGAAAAGTGAGCTATGACCTCAAACAGAATTGTCTAAATACAGAAAAATATATTTCAGGTCAAAAATGATTGTAAATACTTAGTAGTACTGTGAAGAACAGTAAGGGAAGACAGCTACAACAGGTATCATTCACTGTCCTGGCACAGTGGATGCATTTAATAGGTTGGACATACAAAAATAAACCACAACAAAGCAACACACGCATTGTACAAAATAAAAACCTGAAAAATGTCCTCGCAGACAGTTTGATCAGAGCGTTTCTGCTCAAGAGGAGCGCACACTGAACCCAAAATGCCCTGACCAAAATAAAAGGAAACAAAGGTGTGATGATGGAGGCGTGGACGCAGCTGCTTTGACCTCTAGTATTAACAGTTGTAACAATAATGATGTCACATTGGAAATGGTTGGGGACATGATGGAGATTTAAAAGAAAACAAACAAAAAGCTTTGCTAACGTGGATCCTGGTGTGTCAAATGATGCCCCCCCCCCCAAAATACACACACATCTAAAAACAAACAAACAAACAAACGAAAAAGTAAAGGGTAATTTCACAACTTGATGAAATATTCAAAAAACAAAACAAAAAAAAACCTCTTTAGAATTATACAAGTATAAAAAAGCTACAAACATTAATAAATTACATCACTGACACATAAACACTTCACAAGGTGCTAGTAAAATAACTCCGAAACCCTTCAGGATACTAGAACTCGAACAAGAGGCTGGTCATAGAAACTTTAGGTGTTGCTTCTTTTTTTTTTTTCCTTTTGTGTAATTTTCCCTCAAAGCTTCGTCTCTTGTTCAGACAGAATCACAATACAATTAGCTTTGTGTATGTAAGGCCATATGACAATAAAATGCATTGTGTCTTCAGTTGTTTTCCAGGCAACACCTTTCAAATCTAATGACAACATAATAATAAAAGTGGATCTCTGTTATTAAAAAAAATACAAATAAAAATTAAAAATTAGGACTATAGTGTATATCCATATATATACTTTAATTCATTTATTCTTATTAGCAAAACTGGTAAAAATGCTGAATGAAGCCTTAAGGGGAAAGGATACAAAAAGTAGTAATTTAAAAGGCCTATGTACAAGCTACATTCTATATACTGTGATGTGTGAAGCTGTAAAACTGCGGAGATGAGCCTATGTTGTCGGTGCTGCCTGGGAAAGCAAAAGAAGAGAGAAAGTATCCCCATGTAACTGCAGACATGACATGGATGAGGCTTATCATTAGCTGCAGATCCCATGTAGTGTCAGAAATCCTGTGGCCGCTCCTCCACCCGCCTGTGTTTGACTTTTTGAGAAACATCCGGACAGCGCTGCCTGCAATTTGCTTTTTGTGCTTTATAGTCGCTCCTCGTTTCCGATCCGAATGAATGAATGAAGGTCCCCGCTGATAGTGCTCTGCGAGTGCTAATGTAAAGACATAAACACTCAAACTGATTTGGATCACAAGAATCTTCTGGAAGGGTGGAGGTGAGTTTTCCTATTTAAGTGCGGTAATGATAAGCTGCATCCATTTAGTAGGAATTAACCCCCACCCTCAAAAAGAATTTAAAAAAAAAACCCTGACCCAAGCGCACATGCAACTGAATACGTGCAAGGGATACTTTCACAAATCTTGGAATGACTGCAATGTAATTCTACTTCATGTTTTAGCAACCCCTGATAAACTCACAGCTGTAGTAAAATGAGACATGTTCTCTTAAAAAATATTTATAGTAGGTTCTGTACACTTTAATATCTGAAAGTTATAAAGTATAAGTAGAGGCAAAAACCTATTTGAGTGATGTTCTTCTTAGAAATTGAAAAATGCATGATTTTCTTCTTCTCCCGTCTTGTTTCAGTCTTTTTTCTATTTACCACGTCGTTGGCTTTAATCAGTGAACAGGGGGGTGAGATTGGGATGGGACCCAGCTCATGAATTCCCAGTCCTATGACAGTCCACAGCATGCTACAGGAGGAGCTTCCCATTTCGATGGATCTTTAAAATCTTTCCAAGTCTCTGTTTGGCTGTCGCCATGCCTTTCTTTAGCCGCTTAGCTGTGGGAAGAACAGGAAAAGACAGAGGGTAAGACAGGATGCCAAGCCAACAAAATGATATATCCTTATAATATAAAGTGCCCTAAGGCGACTGTTGTGATTTGGCACTATATAAATAAAACTCAACTGAATTAAATTAAAATATGCCCCGTTTACACCAACATTTGCCAGCTGGTAGCCTTGTTCTTCCCTGTCTTTGTGCTGGAGCATTGCTATGTTACTTGCCCCAATACTGCCACAAAGTAACGCATGAAATGGCTATTTTTTTTTCTATTAGCAAAAAAATATTTTGTGTCTGTCATGCCCCTGTTATGACCCACTCATAAAAACATTGCTCATACCAACAGAGGTCAAAGTTTCCACAGTGCAATCTTTTTTCCTGCCAGTGTCTGAACAGGTCGTAACAGAAATTAAAAGAATAGACCTTACCTTACCCAAGCTCTTTTGGTTGCCTCTAACAGACTTACAGTACACTCTCCGGACATTCTGTTAGATACATCATTTCAACTACTAAATACAAATATCTAATTAGCCAATCGCATGGTACCAACTCATGGTCAAGATGAGCTGCTGAAGTTTGATCTAAATGTCAGGATGGAAAATAAAGGTGATTTAAGTGACTTTGAATGGCTGGTCTGAGAAATTATCCCTCATAACCATCTCTAGGATTTACAGAGAATGGCTTGAAATGATGCCCCCCAAAATATTCAGTAAGCGGCAGTTCTCAGGGTGAAAATGCCTCGTTGATACCAGAGATCAGATGAGAACGGCCAGACTGCTTTGAGCTGATAGGCAGGCAAAGGTAACTCAAATAACCACTCCTTACAGCCAGGGTATGCAGAAGAGCATCTCTGCACACACATCACATCAAATCTTGAAAACTGATGGGTTACAGCAGCAGAAGACCACCCAAGAACAGGCAACTGAGGCTACACTTCACACCGGCTCGCCAACATTGGACAATAAAAGGAAGGGGAAATGTTTCCTGGCCTGATGAGTCTCATTTTCTGCTGCAACATGTTAGTGTCAGAATTTGGCATAAACAGCATGAAAGCAGAAATTCATCCCGCCTTGTATCAGCAGTTCAGGCTGCAGGTATGTTTCCAGCACATTGTTGAATCTAGAACACAAAGAGTTCTAACAAAGTGGCTGGTGATATTGTCACTCCTGAGTACCTTGCAAAGAAAGCTTGGAAATGTACAAAGTATATAAGATTATGCAGGTAGCTGCTATGGTGGGTCAGTATCTAAAAGCCTTTTTGGCTGAATGGGAATTTGATCGTCAGTTCTGATTTCACAGTGGGATTGTTGGTGTTTTGGGATAAAACAGGCCGTGAACTTTCTTTTTTTCTGGCTAAAGTTAGCTAAAGCTAGTGAGCCTGCTATTGCTGACAAACCGCAAGCTTGCAAAATACTGTCATGACTGGTTATGGTTGGCTGATTCTGCTGCCCTCCTGGGGCTGATCAGGTAACTTAGCTGTCCATTTTAAAATCTGTTTATTGGCTAACATTACAAACTAACTATCACCAGATTTGTACAGCACAGCTAAGTTATGGCTAAGCAGCCTTGCTAACGTTATTGCTAACAAATCCTGTCTGAGGGAAAATACAGCTTCGCTAGATTCCCAGTTTACCAGCTGAAGTGTCCCATGACACTGTATTGATTTTAGTCAGCTGGCTTCAACTTAACATATTTCACTCACTGGGGGGCTTTGTTGTCATTATTCAGGCATACACTACATACACTGGCTTCTTGTTTCTTGTACAAGATATGCAGATACATGATAATGCAGTACATGGTGCACTTTAAGAGTGCAGCATAGCCGTGTATGTATTATCACCGTTTTGGCCAGTGCTTCCTAGCAAAGCGAGTGAGCAACTAGCTCCTTTAACATCTGTGGGTATCAGTATTACAACAGTGTTCTGGACATGGAGCTCTTTCAATTATAGCATGTTGTGTTGTCGCCAGTAGAGGGCAACAACTTAGACAGATGATTTAAAATTCCTTAAAATAAAATGTCTGGTGTAACTACATGTCATTTTATTTCTGACAGTAAGAGGCACATGCAATGTAAATTAAAAAGGCAATGCATCAACTAGTACAGACCTAACATGATCCCTAGAAAACCTTTAAGTGAGACGCATTTCCTGGAGGAGGGAGTCATCCCCATTAAGTATCCATCATTTGCAGTTCACAACAGTTCACACAACTGTCTCTCATTACAATATTGTTCACTTTGCATGCTCAAAGAGGAGCCGCCGCCAAACCAAACTGTTATTTGCTAATTATTATTGATTACTAGTCCGGATGAAGCTTTAGTCATGTTCATGAATTTCTGAAAGAAAAAAAAAATCCTGGAAAGAACTTTTATTTGGCAAGATGGAAAACATTTGTTTCCTTGAAAAACTGCTCAATTTAAAACCCATTAGATATTCATTCATTACTGCTCCATTACTGAGCTGCTACAAGAATCTCTGTGTTCAGAAGGCAAATGATTCAAATTTATTCCCCGGAAGTGAAATGCTAATCCAACAGATTACCAAAGCTTTAAAGCCTTTACATGTAGGATTTAAAATTTTCTAATGAGCAAATAGTCACAGTTGGTCTATGCGGCTGTGACTGAAGGGGACCTTTAATGCTTTGCCTTTTTTCTCTCATAAACAAACTGTTACATTGGTGGATGCTTATAATACGCATTGCCAAGTTTCAAATAATGAGGTCAATACATTTACAAGTGTTCTCTGTGATCTTAAACGTTCTGTTTCAGATAGCGCTTCTTTATTCTCGTCTCTCTATGAGTCGCTCTGAATCAGAGTTGCTCTGATGGAGTGCTCACCTTTGGCGTCTGCTGAGCCCACGCGGTCACCCTTCGTCATGCCGCTGCTGTTGGTGCTTGTGGAATTGGTGCTGTTGGGAGAGGACATGGATGGCCGCCTCTGGCTGAGGAAGACCCCCGGTGCCATGGGCTGCGGCCCTCCTGGCGACTTGACCGTTCCAGTATTGAACTCATGGTCTGTCAGACTGCCGTCCTGGCAGTCCAGATTGTGCTCTGGCGAGCTACTGTCCTGAGAGATTTTCGGGGGCTCCTCCACTACTAGTGCCTTCTTTTTGGTGCTTTTCTTCTTCTTCTTGGTTTTCTGTTGTTCCTCCTGTTGACACATAACTTTTTTGCTTGAGCAAAAATGATAAGAAATACTTACTGTTGTTGGGTAAGAATACAGTTCAGTAAATTACCTGATGGGACAGCTTTGCTGCAGCTGCAGCCAGGCCCGTTTCTATGGACGCCACTCGGGCTCCATCTCTGGCTGGCCGCTCGTGTCGGGGAACTGATGGTCCTACGCGGGCTGCCATGACATCCATATTGGGGTTTAGAACACATTTCTTTCATAAAACTCTGAAGACTAGGTGATTCTTAAACAATGCCAGTGTTCACCTGTGGGGCTGTATGGAGTGTCATCGCTGCTTTTCCGTTTCTTTGATCTGGATTTGAAAACAGGATTATCCTCTTCGGACTCCAGCGAGGGGTAAACTAAAATCAAAACATGGAACAGATTACTCACATGTCATGCATATTAGCTCATTGCTGAGAGGATTCAAAGAAATGCTGCAATTACTTCTGTTTTCTGTAAAAAGGAGGAGGTGTCAGCATGGAGTGCAGCTGTGAAGCAGCTGTTGACTGCCGGTTAACAGTGCAGCAATTCCAATCGAGACCTTTTAATATCTGATAATTGGAGGATCAAGATAAAAAATGACCTGTTTATAAAAGTAGAGCAGAGTGCCAGTCTGTGGGAGAAACTTCAGGATTTCAGAGCGAGAATGTTCGTGCTACGAACAACTAATTGGACTAATTAGGAGTTCAAAAAGCTTGTAAAATAACAGTTTGGAACTCGCGTTAATGGCTTATTAACAAGCTGGGAGGCTCCAAACAGCTGTGTTTGGATGGGCTTCACAGGGAAAACATTTTGCAGGAAAAAAAGATAAACTGGAGCAAAAAAAAACCCAAAAGGACGCACGAAAAGTAAACATAAGCCGCTGCCACGTACTTCTAATGAAAAGTTCCAGGCCAAATTGAGAAATTAAGCCCCACATGCTGATCCATAAAGGGTCAATTTACTTTTAAAAGCACCTGTTAGCAGCACTGAGGATCAGACATGGCAGATAATTATTTTCTCATTGGTGTGCTCAAAAAAAATTCAACCCTCTGACACTAAGCTATACTCGCAGAGCTCCGATCATCTGAACTGTTTTCGAATAAATCAGTCTGTTCTGTACATTTGACTTTTAAAAAAAATGTGCTTCACAGGAAAATTCACATTTAAAAAAATCTGCATAAATAAAATAATATCAAACAACTAAGAAAGCAGAAATAAAACCCAAGTATGAAGAAATAACTTCCTGTGCAAATTTTAAAAATTCAAATTGAGGGTTTTTTAAGACCTGTTTAAGACCAAAATAAATACAAATTAAGACTGAACAATGCAAAAATTACATTTTATAGTTAGGTATTTAGAAACAGCTACACATGTGGTGCACAGCTGTTCAATAGGGCAACTGCAGTATTTGAGGCTTTTTGTTACCACACATGACAGTAAAGTGAATTTCTGTTAAAACAAGAAATCTGAAGAATTCACTTTAAATTTGTGGTTTTCACTATTTAAAAGTTTGTACTGTAGTGATAAGCTGACAGCAGCTGGGCCTACAATAAGCCACTGTGGAATTATTACTATTATTATATTTTTTAGAAATTATTTACATCCTTACATCCTTAACTAGCTTACTATAAGTACCTAATTAGAACTTAAAAGCTGGATATTTTGTTGCCATATTGTTGCTATAATTTCTTTGAATCATGATTTCTTTTCTACTACATGTAGAGTTGCCGTTTGATAGAGAACAATGCTTAATGAGCACCTAAAGTCTATGTTTGTGTGAAATGTGACATAAACATGGCTACACAATCATTTAATCATTTATACTTGTGCTTGTCTTCACTAATTACACAAGGCTGAATCATTCAGTGAATGTGAATGAGGTCAACAGTGCTTAGCTGCTCTCTCACTGGTGTAGTGTACATTATTTTCTCTTCATGCTGGAAGGGACAAACAAACACCCCACTGTCTCTGTTCTGGTTGGTACAACAGCAAATTGCATTCACAGAAGAAGAGACCGTTTCATATGTCACATTAGGACCTTATAACTGTGTGAGAAGAGCTCACAATTGGATGTGTCTGTCAATACTACAAGGGTCCCACAAAGATAAATCATCACTACACTTAAGAGGCTGATGGTGCATCAGCTGAATGGATGAGATTTAGTTTTTTCAACTATTCGTACAGCAAAATGTCTTTTCTTCAGTTGTGTGTGGCGATGTAAACTTTTACACAGCAAAGGAAGTATAAAGTTGGTCATTTTGAATTTGATGGCATAAACATGTTGGGACAGGGTAAATCACAGCAGTCACCTCAAGTCACATTATATTGTAAGGTAAAGGCCCTATAATAATATAGAGAAAACCCAACAATTAAACTACCCCCTATGAGCAAGCACTTGGTAAGAGTGGTAAAGAAAAACTCCCTTTCAACAGGAAGAAACCTCCAGCAGAACCAGGCCCAGGGAGGGGCAGCCATCTGCCAAGCCTGGTTGGAGGTGAGGGGAGGAAAACAGGACAAAGCACCTGATATTATGAGGCTGTCTCCTAACCAGGCTCAACCCTGCTTAGCTTAAGCAACCAGATGATCTGTCTTTGTGGATAGGTAAAGCTGGGCATCATCTGCATAGCAATGAAAATGTATGCTGTGCTTTCTAATAATACTGCCTAAGGGACACATGTATAATGTAAATAGAACTGGTCCTAGAATAGAACCCTGTGGAATTCCAGAATTAGTCTCATTTACATGAACAAATTAGAGTCTATGCTACAGACATTATTCAAACCATTCCAGCACAGTACCTTTAATACCTATGGCATGCTCTAATATCTGTAA
>VUQK01011300.1:0-10513 GCA_015106715.1 Bujurquina vittata
GATTAAAACATAAGAAAACATATTTCAATTTCTGTAGCCCCCGAAGTCAAGCGCATGCACGACCGCAGTGAGATCAAACGTGCACATTGTGAATGAAACTGCCCGCAATCTGTGGCAGATTGCAAATTGCGATGAAACGATAGAGATGCACGGAGCGATAGAAGCCGGGGCAGAGTCCACGGTGCGCTCCCGTGAGACGCAGAGAAGCGCAAACTTGCTTTGATTTGAATCGGTAGGTTTTGTATCCAATAAAGCAAAAATGTTAACAAATAAATTGGACAATATTTTGGCAATTTAGTGATATTTCAACAGTTGCGGTCTCGACCGGTCTTGAAATAAAATCCTGAGTCCGCAACGTCCGAGACCGAGACAAGACCGAGACCAAATGAGGTCAAATCCATGACAAGACCAAGACCATCAAAAAGTGGTCTCGAGATCGGTCTCGAGACCAAGACCGATCTCGAGTACTACAACACTGCTGTTCACGTGTTGTAGATAATTTTTAAATGTGCCACTTTTTCTTCTGCCTTAAACTTCAGTTCAGTTTCCTCTAATTTACTAGCAAAACACCCCATACCATAGAAGATTCTCAGCTAATAGCTAGTTGGGGAATCATCTTGTTGGTGCACAACATCCTATTTTATATCTATTTTATAGCTTGTTGAAAAAACAAATATATATTTATTCCATTTCTTTAGTTGTCTGTTACATGTAACAAATCATTCAAAGAGTCAACACTCCATGAATGATTCATAGGTCGGTGTTAAGTGGCCAACCACAATTAATTAATTAATTTAAAAAAATGCTCAGGTACATTGCTTATTTTCAGTGCCTGAAAATAAGCGAAAAAGCAGCAAATCCCCAAAGAAACTTTGAAAGATCTGAAGAACTATTGTTCAAGACAAAAATACATGAAATTCTTGGAAGCAAAATATGAAGCATAAGGTGACTCAAGACTTTTGCACAGCACTGTAGGCAGTAGGTTTTGACAGGGACAAGATGTGTGACGCCTTACATTACATTAGTTTAAGCTTTTTAAAATTTTATAATACAGCTTTTTTCAATTTTATTTAAAGTAGAATGCAGGTTACCTTATGAAGCAGCTTTATGCTGCAATTAGTCAAGGTATTACATTGATAGTATGATATTGCCAAGTTGTAGTACAAGTTCATTTGCAGGTCAGACACACGCCTGCAGCCAACAAACTTGCAACACACTCTCACTCACAGCATGTGCTCCTCGTTTATGAAGCTTTATGTCTTCTCTGCAATCCATCCAAAAATGAAGCTGTTTTCTATCAGGTTGAGCTCATCTCGGGAAAAGATATTCAGAGAAATTACACATTCCGCAGGCGACGCCCACTTGATTTCCTCTGGGTCTTGAAAAAACGAGAGTATGGAGGAAGCAAGGGAAGTGGGGGTTGTGGGCACAATTAAATTATACGTAATTACCAGAAGATTCAATACCAAATTAAATTGATATGCATCTTTCATGACTAAACTAGATATCAGACGTGGGTAAGCGTTGCATGGTAACATGAGTTGATGTGTAAAGGTGATAGTGAGGCACTTTTGATAGCAGGAGTTAAGAGAGTGAGCCCAGAATTATCTGATCTGCTCCGGTTCTGGCTGCCGTACTTTGGCAGCTTTCCCAAATTTGGAATTGAGGAGACACAGGGGGAAGGTTGTTGTTATTGTCAGGGGTACCATACCTTGTTGAATCTGTCACGAAGCCAAAGTACATCAGAGTACAAGCGGGGACGTCATTCTGAATGTCATTTTTAATTGAAAAATAAATAAGAAGTGGCATTGCCTGCGGCTACGATTCAAGCATGTCATCACTGTAGTATCATCTACAGTATGTTGTCCAAATTAGTATTCATCAAATTGTCCGGGAAAAATCCCTGAATAGTTTTGATACTGCATACCAATTTCACGCCACTACAACTATCGCTCCCTGAAGTAAACACAGTTTTGTCCTTAAAAGGAGACGAGTGACATTATCCGACCCCAGCGTTGACAGCTGATGATGGCTAGCCACAGTTACAATACACAACCAAAAGTTCTGTGTGTCATGCCGGTGGTTCAGCTAAACACTGCCCTGGTGATTAGAGAGAGCTCCAGCTTAGCCTTTGATGATGAAGCACACAAACATGTGTTACTAAGGTTTGTGGTAGGCAATTTTATGCAAACTGCACTAAATTTAACACCCAACAGCATGTCTTATTTGTGCCCCATATAGATGTAATATATAAGGTGTTTATTTAGCTGGGATGAGAGTGGGAGATGTTATCGGTGGATGCCTCAAAGCTCTGTCCTGTTTGCGCCTTACTATTATTATTTTACTGAAACAGAGCAGAACTGAACTGAACGTAACCGAGGAGAAGAATCCCGATGTAAGGTCCATTCCCAGTCTCACACTTTCCTCTTCAGACAGTTGCAATCAAATGCAACAATTCAAAAGTTTTAACATACCAGAATTAAATCCCCACATCCGCTTAACGTCAATATTTATTACATAATTTTAAAATGCAACAGCATGAAATGCTATCAGTTGAAAGAAAGAATTAATAAACATTTCACAACAGTAGATTGCTACTGCCTTCCACCCGACAACAAACCAACAAACCATGTGCATAACACTTCTTCAGAGAAGCTTTCTAATGGCAGGATGTGATACTTGATGTCCAAAAAGGGAACTGATAAATAACAGAACTTGGAAACACACCAGTGCAAGAACACATATCTTTTTCCCATCCTCTTTTTCTTGACCTCAAAGACATTTTCATGGAGGTCCAGGAAAGCTGGGTAGGAGCATTGATAAATAGTTAGGGCAAAGAGAAGACTGGTGCTCTGATAATTTGAACAACCTGATGTTGGCCTGATGTTCGTCATTTTGACACCACAATGTACAGAAGATGGGCATCTTACTTTGCCAGCATGTTCTGACCCTGTTGTTTTACGCAGGTCACATGAACAAGAACAGCATGTGAAAAAAATATCGCTTCACTTCAAAGGCTGGAATTTTAAAGAAAAACAAATATTTAGGGACACATTTACTAAAGTCTGCAGTAACGTAAAGCTGCCTTTGGCATTAAAAAGCTGCTAGATTTACTAAAGAGGCAGAGTGTCAGGTTTGTGATGGAAAGTTGTGGACAGGAGTATTTGCCTTCTGGCTTTCTGTATTTATAAAATTTTACTTTCATGAAACCTGAGCATAAACTGGATTGTTTTTGAAATGCCTACATCAATCTCTCCCTCACGGCCCCCCTCAGGTCTGCAAGTTTTTTAGCCACTAATTTGAGCTGCTTTTGGCAAAATACTTGTTATACTAAAGTGAATTGGCTGTGTCTTAATAAAAAAAATTATGTGGCATCACAATATTTTGCCCTGCTTTGTAAACCTGTCCCATAGCCTATAAAATGTAACATGCCTGAAGCAGAAATTAATTTAGCAGTTCAAAACACAATACAATAACGAACCTTACAAACTGAATCATATAGAACCTTAAATATACTTTTATTAGTGAATATTGCTAATAATCTTAAAAGTAAATCATATTTGTCCAGGTAACTTCCCTCAGTTAGGAGCCTTCCTAAGCAAACTCGACTAGCAGAACACACCCAGACACAAAGACTAAGGGGAAGACAACATTTTATATATACACAAAAGGGCAATCAGGGGAAGTGGAGACAGCTGGGGAAAATGAGACACAGCTGAACAAGTCATGGAAGAAAGGAAATAAAACTAAAAGCTGAAATCTGCTGCCTCAAACCTTCTGGACACATCATCTGCATGGACAACAGCCAAATCCCAAATAAGTTATTCCGATGTTTTCCACCTGGAGGCAGACGAGGCAGAGGCCGGCCACGACTGAACTGGCGTCAGTCTTTTATCAGCGACCTCAAAGTGCTCAACATCTCTTGAAATATAGCTGAAGACCTCACAACCAATGGAGAGACCTTATTGCCCAGTGCGCATATTGGCCCTGATGGAAAAAGAAGAAGAAACTAAGAATCAAAAGAAAATATGTAAATAAGCAAAACTTGAAACACCAGGTCAGAGCCCCAGGACCATGACACCCGGTGCATAAAAAATGAGAGCGTTTACACATGGCACAGTAACCTTCATTTACACACAAATCTGACAGTAATGTAAATAATGCTTTGTCTAGTTCGAGACATTGTACTGTGCATGTCATCTGTTACACAGATTTCAGGTTAATATGGAATTTGTAATAAAGCAGTTCTCTGGATACATGCTGAACTCCACCTGAGTCTCACTCCGCAGGGCCGCACATAGTTCCATTTGTAACAGAAGAGTTCACCCTTACATCATAAACGTACTCATCTTTCTTCAGCCTACTCTCACTGTTTTCAGAGAGAAATGTGTCAAATTTGCACTTACACTGTTATTTTTTGTTAGTGCATTACTCACTCCCCCATTTTTGAGCAGCAACGTTGCACTTATCTTGGTAAAATGCTGATCATTATTAAAATTAACTAGCTGTACCTGTTTGTTTATACATTTAAAAAATAGAAATTTTAGATGTGGCCCAGTCTGAGGCTCGGGATGTGTGGATTCAGTCCACCTGTGGCAAGTCGGCTCTTGGCTCTGGTAACGGCAGCATATTTGAGATTAGTCACAGTATTATTGCTATTTTAATTGCACCAAAGTTGTTTTGAATACAGTTACTGGCTGCAAGTGGACTCAGACTTGGTTCTCAAGAAGATCGCAAGTTGATCGCAGTAATTTTTGGCGTGCTGTGGTCCCCAAACTGTTTTCCATAGTGTGGAAACTATAGCTGTACTAGGAGGTCAGATATCCGTCAGACACGTCTTGCATTCTAACACCTGCAGTTTGGTGCGTCTATAAATACCCCGCAGCGATAGACTGAGGATTCAAAAAATTGTAATGGCTGCAGTAAGCTATCCAGTAGTGCCGTTGGGAAGGCATGCCTTGCGTATTCAGAGGTGCTGGAACATTCAGAACTCAGCTGAAAGTAAGCAACAGTAGGAGTCTTTTAAAACAGAAGCATAAGTTTGAAGAGAAACTATAGTTCTCATCTAAGGCAAGAAGCACAAAGCACTTAGAAAAGTCTGTCCATGTCTGAAGTGATACAGTGCCATGTATTAGCATCTTTTTTGTCAGGCTTACTTTATTGCTCTGGCAACAATTTACCCCTTCATCTCTCGGTTAAATAAAGCCGATTGCTCCATGATACACAATAGCTGGGTAACAAAAATCAATACATAATGCATTTTGAATTGGCTGTCGAGGGGTGCTATAAACCCATAATATAGAGTGGCATTTAATTGCTGTTGTAAAGATACAGAAATTTATTGACAAAAAATAGGCTTTAATGCATCAGAGAACAAGTCATAGCTCGTAGCGAGTTAACCACGAAGCTAAGCCAAATCGAGTGTCAGATTAGGCCAGCAGTCAGTTGCTTTTGCTCTTCTTCCAGTCTTGTTACTTTCACATTGAGGTCACAGCTGTCCCATAACCTGAGATTTGTTTTTTGGGAGCTTTTGCACATCACTCTGTCTGTAAAAACATTTTAAAAAATGTTAACTACTTCTAATAAAATATTGTAGGGATGTAGAGTGGGGTCATGTTAACAATTCATTAAAAGTTGACCTTGTGGATGTAAGCATGTATGTACATGCTTACATCCACAAGGTCAACTTAATGATTTACTGGTTGAAACCTGACAAAAAGCCTTACAAAGATTTAAAATATCATGTCAAATTTAACTTCTGACCTCTCCTTCAAGGCCAATAGATTGATCTGAAGGTCAAAGTGATATAATGCTTTATAGTTATGCCAAAAATGCATCATATCTTTTAAGAAAGTATTGTCAAGAGAAAGAGAATGAGCCGCCTAGATAGATAGAAAATGTACTGTGGTCTAAAATTATATAATAAGCTCAAGTTATCCATGTCCAGTTATTTACAAATCAATGCCTATTATCCATCTACTCCTACATAATGTTTGTGTAATCAAAATCTTGGTGCAGGTTGGAGCTCTCTTGTTATCCCGGTTTGTGCTCTGTGTTAATCCAGTTTGTGTGTCGTCACTCGGTCTCTGTTGGTTTGTCCCCCCAGCCGTTCCCTGTCTTCTTATCTCCAGTTGCTTTCTCCTGCTGGGTCCTGGATTTGCTTTTCTTAATTTAGTTTTGTTTCATTTATTTATTCATTCATGTATGTATTTATTTCTATCTTTATTTAACCAGGAAATGAAACTCTCAGCTTTTTTGAGAACAGAGGGCCAATTAAGGCCTATAACTTTTTGTTAGTGTGTATAAACTGTCTTTTCAGCTTCTCCGGTCTTGTTCTGTGCTGCTTTATGTATTATGAAATGAAGTGTGGCTGCTTCATCTTTCCATGTCAAGTCGCTGTGCCTAGAGACCTCAATTTGAGAACTCTTGATCTTGATTTCTGCTCTTATTCAGGTAAAAGAATTTCAGATTAAGTAACACTGAACCATCTCCCACCAGCTAGCTGCACTCGAGCAGCTTTGCATCACAGAGATTGGCAGAAACTCTTTAACAAACCCACCAAGCATACAGTACACAGTACACAAAGCTCGGTTTGTATGTTTTTGTCCACACCTTAATTCACCCAAAGCCAGATTATAACCCTGGCTCAGGTGAAATGACCAGGCTGTTCTGACCGCTAAATCTAATGTAAACCCACACTCTCCATCAACAGAGTTCCTATTAGCGCGGGAATGGCGAGGTGACAGAACTTTTGAACTATGTCAAAACTGGCGCATGTTTTACCCTGGAAAAAAATATTCATGGCCAATCCTGAAATATTCACGCCATGTTGTAGCTGTAAAGAGTTTGACATTGAGAGGATGTTGGCAGAATTCCTTTTAGTGAGTATGCAGGAGCTCTGTGGCCAACAGCACAGGACTGTGGTAATGCATTACAGCAACACATTCACTTTCAAGTTTACATTGGCGTTTCACCCCGTGTGTGTGTGTGTGTGTGTATACTGTGTATATGTATTCACACAGATGTGGCATTTCGACTTTTTTACTGCTCTTTGCTGAACTACTGCTGCATCTTGGCTGCGTTCCCTGGAGCAGAATCAAAATATTGCTCAGCTGTTTGAAGTTACACAGGAGAGTCCTTTAACTAGTTTGTTCAGACAGTTTATTCTACAACAATTATTGCATGTTGGATACACGGGGAATTGCACCGAAAGCGCTGTTGGCCACCCTGGCAGTTGCCTCAGCAATGCATTTTTTAGTGCACACTGTTTGTCAGGTCAAAATAAGAAGCGTCTGCTGCTTCATGGGTGAACAGAGCATTCTATAGCCACTTCATCTATATTTAGCTTTTTAGAGAAATAGCAAGGCACTAACAGATGACTTAATTATAGGATCTACAGTATGTGGCTGGTGTCCACTTAAATATTGAAGAAGGTACACATTTCTTACCACCTTAAATAATTAACGTTAATTAAATTCTGCTTTGAATTATTAACGATAGGCAGTGATTTGTTCCAGTCTGTTGGAGCTGCGGCAGTTTGAATGCATACTAGGAACACTAACAACACTTTCTCACATCCTCACACACAAATGCACACCTTTTTTCCACTTCTACATTTAGGCTAGTCGCTGGCCAAAGTCTGTAGGTGTTCTTTAACTCGCAGGTGCGAGATTGCAAACGCGTCCGACACCCCCTTCCCGCTGGGAACAAGCATGTGTTTTTTCTTAATTCAATCTTCATTTCGCGTTTATTTTTATTTTCCCAGCTCAGTTGGACATTTATCAAAGAACCATGGTTATTAAAATATACAGTGATGGAGGGAAAACTATCATTCTGTGCACAGTTGTAGGCGTGAACTTGTTAATTTATGCACAACTTTTTTTGTTTTCCATGTGAAACAACTCTCTTCATTTCTGAATCTGTTGAATGAAAAAGTGAAATGCTATACTGGCCCTATCTTTGCATGATTACAATGTAGCTAACATGAGAAAATGTAGTGCTCTACATTTAGGATTTAACTAAAGTGAACCTAATATAGTCATTCTTGGACTCTAATGCTAGGCCTTTAATGCAGCCAGTCAGTTCATCCACATCCTAAACAATCTGTTTTAACTCCCTTTCCTTTCCTTTAACTCACTTTCCTCTCTTTAACCTAACTTTCATTTGATTGTCTCAACTTTGCTTCTGCAGAGAGAAATTGGCTCCTGTTGGTGCTGCCTTTAAATGTGCAAAGCGTCTGAAAACAACCCCTAAAAAATAGTTTCTCCTTCTCAAGTAGAAATTGCATTTTTTTTTAAATCCAGACATAAACAAAATAGAAAGCTTACAGCAGGACAGCTTTGCTTGACAAATATTGTACTCATGACCTGCTTATTGTGTGACATCATCATTAATTTAGCCTTTCAATCACAAGTTAAATAAAACGCTGTCTTGGGCATCCGTGAGGGATATCTACAGAAATACTGACTGTAGATTAAAACTTACTCTCTTTGTTACCTTTGGTATTTTCCTGGAAGTAGAAAATATGATGCTCATATTAAGGTCACACAGGCCTAGAAAGAGATTGGCAGCCACTGTCCAAAGGCTTAAAATGAGTATTCCCTGACTGGTTGTGAGGTTGCTGGAAGTTGCCAGCAGTTCCTGTGAAATTGACTGCTAAAGCCCTGGTCACACATGTCTAGAGACCAGCAGTCAGTGATTCACTGGTAACCATTGGTTGCTAGAGAAAAATATGTATTCCTCAACCAGGGCGCTGAGTTGTTGTGGGAGCTTATTGGCAGCTGCTCGGTGAAACTGATTGCAAATAGGTATACGGTGCTGTACGGAAAACCTCTCCGCAATTTCTTTGTTCAGTGACTTGTCTGCAACCACTTGCCAACCTGTCACAGAGCAGTTAAGAAACTGTGAAAAGTGTGACGCTAGATTAAAAGCTGCACCTTTGAAAGCAAGCTTTTTTAAGTTTTCAGAAGGTTTTACTGCCACTCAGTACTCTGTTAGCAATGTGTGCACATAAGTCCTACGCAGACGACTAAGACAACCTGCTGACCAAAGCGATTGTAAGGCTGTTTCTGGTGCAGCACTCTCTTTGTGATTGATGTCACTCTGCAGATGCTAGCAATCACTGTCAACTGGTTGGGGAATACACGTTTTCCCACCCTAGCAACCGGAGATTGCCAACCTAAGTGAGTGTGTTTTGATTATGATTGACTAAGCTTCAGCACAAGAGAAAGTGTTGGTGAAATTGTGAAAAACAGTGAAACTACTTTGTAAACTGACTGTTGTCTTAATTGAAACATTCACACAAGTCCTTTGGATCAATTTTATAAACTTCTGAGAAGTATATTGTTAAAATTTAGCTTCATACTGGACTCTGTTCACTTTGTGTAGTGTTGTGAGCAAATACGCATCATTTTTTGAACTTTTAGGTTTAAAAAAATAAAACTGTCTCCAGTGTTTTCTTTTGCCCACTTCTTTTGATTCTTCACATCTTTTGAAAGACATTAATAAAATTGTAAATATGCCCCTTGACTTAGAAATGTTGGGGCCATTCAGTTCAATTATCAGGAAAGAACAAAATTTCTAATGTCATAATATGTTACTTGCACTGCCTCAAATATTGTTTTGTTTTTTCTCTGTAAGGGCATCCCCTCTCTGATGCCAAGCAGCTCCAGGAGTCGACAGTTAGGCCATATCTAACTGTAACATTATTTATGCATATAAAGGCTTTCCTTACAAATTAATATGCAATCTAGATTTGAGCATATAACACCATAATTACCATGAACTACCAATGTAACCTCACCCATACGACAAGACTTGTGAACTGCTTCAAACCCAGAGGGTCACCATCTGAAAACTGCCAAGTCACACCTAGCGACAATACTCTGTGGTGCTGCAAGCACACACACGCACACACAAACACACAGCAAAAATAAAACACTTCCACACAAAGACACACTTAAGCATTTCACAAGGTGCTTTTGTCTCTGTCCAAATGCTTCATCGCGCAGGTGGGAACGGGCACAGATTAAAAACCGGCAACATATCAAAACAAGGCTATGCCCCTGCCGCTTATGTTTGCTGCACAGGCTTTTTCTTCGAGGGGTTTGAAAGCCAGTGGGTATTATTTTTAATGATTGTTTATTGAAACTAATCTGCCACCCTAATCAGAGGGACCTTTCCAATCTGTGTGTCTGGCACTTTTTTCTGTTTATGCTGCTGGCTGTTTATGTCATACCTAAAAAAGTATATATCAGCCAAATGCATTTTCAATCACTCACAAAATGGATGGGAATAATGCTGCGAAGCCTCACGATCGGGCCCAAATGTGCTCACCTTGTCTGAAGGTCACCGGGAGGACTGAAATAATGGGACATAATCAAGCAGATAAAGCAAAGACTACATCCTTTGATGCTAAATGACTCATAGCAGTGACAAAAGGTTTGACAGAGCAGGTTTTTCACTTGGATAGATTTGAAAAGGAATTTATTTTGCTTTGACCAAACAAGTGAAT
>VUQK01011300.1:10533-25566 GCA_015106715.1 Bujurquina vittata
TTTTTTTTTAAAAAAAAAGTGAATTTTTTTTGTTTTTTCTTTTTTTTTTTTTTTTTTGTGGTAACTCACGAATGCTTTGCTGCATTGCAGGAGGACACACTGCAATGCTTTTATATCGAAATGTGAAGGTCTGTCACTGATTGCAGACTTTTACGTCCTTTGTGTTTGTTGTTTATTTATCTAATCTCTTTCAAAAAAGTTGTCAAAAAGTTAAAAACTGTTTCTTTTGAGTTCGTCATTGGCTGAGAATGTTGAAGCCAGATATTTACTAATTACTGCTTAATGGGTGGCTGTAGACAAATGGAAAGAAAGTAACCAGAACTCTTTACATAATGAAATAAGAGGGGTGACAGAAGACTTTTGTTTTACTTTTATTTTTCACTTTTCCATTTAGAACTCTTTAATGTGGGGTAAAATATGTTTTTCACAATGTTAACTACACCTTAGAGGTCAACAGCCCATTCTATGGTGTGAATATAGTGCAGTCGCTGAAGGAGCCCCCTGCACGCTCATTCGTACCCACTGTTTGAAAAAAGACACAGAGGGGTTTCGAAAAAGCTTCAATTTGTGATGAGATGTGAGTGAGACTGGGATAAAACATGCCACCCATTCATAGGAGGTTAGGGTTAGCACAGTGATATGGTGGCTAGCACTGCTGCCTCACAGCAACAAGGTCCTGGGTTTGAATCCACCATCTGGCCGGGGTCTCTATGTGGCGTTTGCGTGTTAACCCCATGTCTGTGCAGGTTTTCTCTGGGTACAACAGTCTAAAGACATGCAGTTAGTGGGGTTAGGTTACCTGGTGATTCTAAATTGCTATTGAGTGTGCCTCTCTGTGTTGGCCTGCCATTGTCATATTATCAGAAACTAGAAGAAATTGTTTTTTCAAATCATGCACTGCATGCATTTTGGCCTTAGAGTTCTCCTGTTTTAAAAGATTTTCCTTTATGTATGCCAAATAGGTCAAAATCCTATACTGTATAAGAGGGTAAATGCCAGCCTCCCCCTAAACAGGACTTTAGCGACATAGCAGATGTTAAGAAGTCAAGACAGAACTTTCCACCACCAATGTCCAATGCCTCCAGCAGAGTTAAGAAACTTGGAGTTTGGCCCAACACTAACATGGCTTTTTTCTTTAATTTGTCACTCATTTGTATACTGTGCCACTTTGTTTTAAAGCTGCTGGGGTTTATAATGTTGACAAAACAAAATCAGTGGCTCCTTATTACCCTCTTTAACATATTCAAACAAACCTCCCTGAGAAATCCTGATAAGCCCTCCAGCTTTAGTATGTATGTATATATCGAGTCTGTACTTTTTTGAAATGTGATGAAAAGTTTTTCTATGGAAGCTCCTTGGCCGTCCTTGGTCAAGTCAGGCTGTGATGAATCATGCATTGGATCAAAGTGGAGCTGCCATCCTCGTGGGGGCACAACACTGTCTGCAGTCGTTCTCTTTCCACCTGGCTCTCTGCGTCAGCGGCCACAGGTTGGCTTCCCTCAGAGGATGTCACTGCCGAAACTGTCCCTTGCAAGACCAAACCCAGCAGAAGTGGGTTTTATTTAGTCCTCTCAAACGACAAGTCTCTTCCTCACTCCACTGCCTCTGCAGCTGGTACTTGTTGGCGCCCATCTGTTAAGGGTATTGTTTATGTGGTTGGTGATCCGGAACTCATTACCATCCCACCTTCCCCTATACACTATTGTTCTTTCTGCTAATATGGAGACTCTGATGCAATCTGTCTTGTGGTACAGTATGGAGCTGACTGTTATGAAAAGGATAAAAGAAACGGATGTTCCAGATGCTGAGACCTGTTTGAGGAGGAAACAATTAAAAGCCCTACAGAGAAGTTGGATTTACAGTATAATGTCCTTGAAAGAGGCACTAGAAAAAGTTTACAACAGAGAAGTTACCGTTCGCAGAGTTTTTCTGGCATTTCCTCTCAACCTTCAGTTTTTAATCAATGCCTTACAATAAAACAAAGGCTATAGGAGTTATGTTCAGTCCTCTAATCAAAATAGTTTCTCTGGGTGTTAACTATTCCTACCAGTGTGTTTTATACCTTTAGAGTTACAAAACTCTGTGAAAGCTACAACCTTTTTTCCCCACATCTGTTTGAGGGTTAAGACCTTCGTTAGAATTAAGTTTAGGTTTAGTTTACGGTAAGAGCTGCCATTTAGTTGATGGAGAAACATAAGCATAAGAGGCTTGGAAATACTATTGTCTGTGTGTGTGTGTGTGTGTGTGTGTGTGTGTGTGTGTGTGCGCGTGTGTGTGTGTGTGTGTGTTCCCCTCCCTTTTAAACAGGTGTTAATATGCTCTGCATCTGCAAGTTTGCTAAATTTCATCATCAGAAGGTGAGATCGAGGGTTCGTGCCTGTCAGCTTTTTTATGTGGCTGCACAGACTTGTCTGTGGAGACTTTACATTACAGTGCACAACTATGCATGCGTCCACATGACAGACTTCAACTAGACTTTCAAAAACCATAACTGGAATGATTAGTCAGCCATGGTGTCTCCAGCTGGCCATGTCCCCATCCACAACAGAGTATAATCAAGGCCTTACACACAGAGTGAAAAGTCAGCAGTTACTGTAGGGGAAATACAATTAACAGATAACTTTAAGACAGAATATGATAAGTGCTTATCCAGATGACCTCACTTGGCACCGTGCATACTCAGATCCCCAGCAATACATAAGATAAGACAAGAAGCGGCTAGCCAGATAGATTTCTTAAATTATTAGTAAAATAATGTTCCTTCTGGTGCTTGTTGGAGCAGTCGCTCATTTTCTATGGTCTGTAATCAATAATATAAACTTATAATACCTTAAAAAATAGGGTACTAGCCTTGTTTTCCAATAGAAAGTCTGCAGACTATGGTTTAACACCGATGGACACATTCCACACTGCTTTTTGATTTGGAAGATTCCTCAGTACAGCAGCTCTGCCTTCATATTTATTCATGTGAACATTGCTTGTAAGTATGGCTTTTAGCTCTGTCTGCTTCTTTCAGAACCTGCGGTGGGCGTGGAGTGTTTATGTAGCTCAGGAGCCATGTTATTAATTTTTAAATTTAATAAAATGTCTTATGGATGCATTATTCCATTATGTTTATGGTTAAAAAATATATTTATATGGCATTCTCTATTAGTATGCAACATGGCATCACCTGAGTGATTAAGTAAGACAAGGAAAACAGGTATCGCACCACTCTTTAAATATAAAACTTTAGAGACCTCTAAAACGTTTAAATTTACTTACAAATTCTTTTGCTTTGTTCTTTTGTCTGTTTTGGTGATTAGTATACTTGTAGGCCACATAATATCTTCCTATATACTGTAGAAAGGATGCAGTAGACCAACTCCATAAAGACCAGTAAACCCCAAAGCTACAACAACAGTCACATTTCACAGCTGATAACCATTCACACTGTCCCCATATTGATGGAGAGACTAGTTTTCTTAATTAGTGCTGATCACAGTAATCAACCCTAAATGATGGAGTTATTGGTAAGTAAACTGCAGCATATTGATTAACCATCTATGCTGCATTTGATACAGCATGCCAGTCTATTCAATGGCAGAGTGCCATTCATCGTAGCACAGGTGGGCTGCCTTTTAGAGTGGAGTCAGCGCTTTTCCTCCAACAAATTTCACCAACTGTTCAGAAATCAACCAATTATTAGCTCATCTGGTTGCTGTCAGTAAGCCCAGATTCCAGGGTGTGCGTCTATACTGTTGTGAATGCTCAAACTGCTGCAAGAGCAAATTGCCTCAATAAATACCCCCTGTATATCTTAACAGGTCATATTTATAAATTCTGCAACAGCAAGTCACCCAAGCCTTGATAGATGCATGCGCCTGCTAGGTCGATGAATAATGCAAATTAAACTAATTCTTTCTGACCTAGTGCCAAGCCTAACACACATTTATATGCTTCACTAGTGAAAGATGTGTGAGATTCCTATTATGGGAAGGAAGCAATCTGTATTTTAATAATGGGCCTGATAGACCTTGGCCTTCCTTTTCTTGAGAGGTTGGATGCTCCTTATGTAAGTTCATGTTGAATTAAAAGGTTTCCAGGCATTATTCGAAGCAGTGCCTGCCATTTGTTTGTCTTGTTTTGAAAGCAGCCACATGCTTATTACACTGAAGTAGCTATCACAGTGGAACTAATGAGAGTATAATGTGGTGAGATGATTTTTTTAAACCAAGAATTATCATCAACCTTGCACATGAGCCTTTTCTTACATCATGGGATGAAAGATTTGATATAGCTGCTTAGTACCATCACATCCATTAGCATGAAAGATATATGCTCAGGATGTTGAATGAAAAGCAGTGGCTATGGACCAAATCCTGCTGCTAGCTGGAAATCTTAGTTATCAGTGTTCCCAAGAACCTTTAGTCACTCCTTTAGTAGATGAAGCCAATTTGTGATATGTAATGAAGTACAATCATTATTGTTTCATTGGTCACATACCATAGAGTACTATGTGAACACTTGCAAATGGCTTTACATCCTACCTTATCCAAGCAGCAGATCTTTTTTACTGCCTGTGCTCATGTGTATGACAAATTGAAAGTCTTATTCAACCATAATTTGCCGCAGATGTTTCTACTCCTCTTAGATTAAAGAGAGACCAACCATAAATATCTATTAGATTTTTACATTTCTAGAAGACGTGTGGAGATAAATCTTCATTGGCCAGGGATGTCCCACCTTCACAGAGGAAGGGGTATATAATAAAATTCATGTTAACTTTTGATTGGCACCGAGCAGCTGCCTAATTTGCATAACTTTTTCTATTAACTCCCCCATAGTACTCAATCTAAGGCTTACAAATTAGCTTGAACCAATTAAAGATTATACTTTCAATTGAATTGAAGAAATAGTTTCTGCGAGTAGGTGAAATTTTTCTCACATCCCCCTTCTGTGTCGTGCCATTTTCTGATATTGCCTAAAGTTTCATTTAATAAATTCTCAGGTAACAGCATTTGGGATATAAAGAATTGTTGTAATGGTAATTTACTTTAAGATTCTCAGAAACAGAATCTACAACGCACAGATTAGGGCAGGTTAAGACAATGCTGAGAAGCATCATAAAGTTTATCCATGTGACAGCATGTGCTGCTCTTTGGAGTGTTTGCTAGCAATACTGCCTAATGGGAACACCAGAACATTGACTTGTGGGTCACTCTGGTCAAATTTCAGCCTGAGAGGTGTTCCTACTGCTACTACTACTACTACTACTACTACTACTACTACTACTACTCTACTACTACTACTACTACTACTACTAGGGTTGCCACCTTTCACAGATAAAAATAAGGGATGCCCACCACGGCTTCTCAGGGCCATGACCAACATGGCCCAAGTGACCTGACTCACATTTGATGTTGTTATTTTTATTTATTTATTTATTTTTTTTTTTGTAAAGGGGTAATAACAAAAGCAATTATTGATACATAAAATTAAATACTTTTTTAGCATTGAAGACTTTATTGCGAAAAGATTGCTACAAATTGTTAATTAAATTGAATCATATCATCCGAACAGTTAAACTACACTGACACAAAAATTTATAAAATCATGACTGAACTTTGTATTCCTCAAAAATAAAATCAATATTTTGACAAAGAATACACTGAAAGCACTACAAGCATTTTCAGGTCTAGGAAATGTATATGTATTTGAAAAAGAAAAACATTTCTATTGACTTATTTCACTGATTTGTGAGAGCTTGGCAAAAACAGGTTTGAATTTTGAAAAATACTCAAAACTAATAGCACAATATATAAAAAACTGGCTATCAGACAACATAATGGTGCAAGTTTCTTTTGTGTTTTTCCATAAAATCCACAAATTACCTTGTTGAACCATTTTGTTGTCGACACCGTCACTAATCGTGGAGTTGCCTGATTGTATTTCTTTTTAATAAAAAAAAAAACTCTTCACAAAAACTTGGAACAAACTTTATGTGACAACAAATGTAAAGCAAATGTTGCTACAACCTTCAAGCTTGTAGCCTGACTTTTGCTTTTACTTTTTTCTCTGTCATCTTGCTGAGATATTTCACATTTTAAAAAGACTTTTAAACAGTTTTTCATCAAATCAATATGAGACTCTTGTCTTGGAACAATTGATTTTGTGGACACCCACATAACATAAAATCCTATAAATCACAAAATAAAAATCCATATTTGTCCATAATATTTGTGATTATAATCTCTTAGAAAATTAACCCCTGTTATGTTTTTTGATTTTTTACAATTAAGGTGCAATGGGATTTGCACTTTTTTGGTGGGACATAATTTTTGCCAAAATCTCAAGAATCAGAGGTTTACTGTTAATCTGTTGGCATGATTTGTTCTTTCAATGGCCATATATGTGTACACTAATACTGCTGTATGTTCAATTGTTTCTGCAGTGTTGCACTTCTAAGAGGATCCACGACAATTTAGCTGGCTTTAGTATTTCCTGTACTTTATTTTAGGCTTAATTATTACATTTAGTGTTGATGTGTGTGCGACAGAGCGGACATTTTTGAAAATATGGAACAAACTGCAATCCGTATCGGTTCAATACGGGACGCAACATTTCATTGTCTAATAAAGCAGGATTCTGTATTTTACGGGACGGGTGGCAACCCTATCTACAACTACTACCTGCTAGTAATAAAGATACCTGTTAACGAGCCAGGCTAGATGGCGACGCAGCAGTTAAATGCAAACAGTGAGCAATCAACAACAACAAACATTGCAAACCACTTTAAACTGGTGAAGTCAGCAGTCAAATCCGAGTCAATTTAAGGACAGTCAGTTATCAAATAATGTACGTGTATAAATCGTAAGCATGACACATGTGGTGAAATACGCTTAAGAATGATGTCACAGCAGTTCCTTTGAAAGGTTGCACCCTTAAGAATGAAAGACTAGACTAGATTATAGTTGTATTCTTTCAGCCAACTATATTTTCGCCCATCGAGCAGCAATCTCACAGTCATATTTGCTGCTCCAAGCTCCTAAATTATTGGGTGTGCAAAGTAAAAATAGGTCTATTCTTTACCTCAATCCAATTCAGATGAACACGATGTCAGCCTAGACACTGCCTGTCAAGAATGGTTTCCGTACACTCAGCTAGCCATTCACTAATAGCATATGACAATCTCAATGAGTTTCCCAAGTTAAGATTCCAAACTAAATAGCAGCACCTCAGCTCAGCGTCTGCTAATTTAGAAAGCCTGAAATCAATTTACAGCACACAGTTGATGACTTTGGATAGTCCCAGTATCTCTCGCCCCACTCATTCAGCTGGGACCTTTTGGAAGGGAAAGCGTAATTCAACTAGCACTCTATAAATTCTATTACATGGTGCTGGGTATGGCTGTGAAAGTGCTGTGTCTAATGAAGAGCTCGTAGTACCTGACAGCCTGCTTCAAGTTTCTGCTGCAGCACACCGATCAGAGCAGAAAGTGGTCTTCTGGGGAGAAAAAGCAAAAGGCAGGATGCATGAGTGTGCAGGAGACAGATATAGACAATGTGTCAATTGTGTGTTTGCATTTGGACAATAAGCACATGTACTTTAGCTCTTAGCATCCTGGACTATTCACTCTCTGCTGAATTTACGTAAAGATATGTGCACTTGCTTCTTTTATTTAATTTAACACGTTTAAATGCCTTCTGCTTTTTGGTTGTTCTTTTTTTTAAACCGTGTTGTAGTTATGTTTTATTAATGCTATGTGTTTGCATGTTGAACTCTAAAGGCTTTTCTTCTCAAAGGAAAACAGTTGACCATAAACCACACTAATGCTTCTGCAAGGCTTGCATGCCGTATTAGTGCTGCCAATCCTGATGTTTAACGCTTGTGTTTGCCATGGTAACCACCTCAGTTTCAGTGTATTTATATAGTGGCAGCCAACACTAAACCTCAACTCCAGGCACTATATACTATATAGACCCTACAATATAAGCTAAGCACGGTAACAAATTATCATCTGCCTGCTAGCAATAAATGTAAAGAACTTCTAAACATCTGTATTTGCCTTTAGAGGTATTTGGTCATAAAGGCTAGTGCATGATCTGATCATGGTATGAAATTAAAAAAAAAAAAGGATTGATTGAATCACTGTACTTTATCCAGAAAGTTTGCAACACAAATGACTCTAACCTCCTGACAAATGCTAGTGTTATGGTGATGCTAGTGAAAACTCAGTAGCTTCATTTTCAGCTTATCAGCAATGTTTGACCCCTCCCTACACTGACGGCAACTCATCAAACAACCTTAAAAATTGACATATTATGCAGATTTTTTTATACTACTGTGTTAGCTCAACATACAGTATCATGTATTCTTATGTTCCTGCTGTGGTCTTCTTCTTCTACAGACCAGATTCATTTTGACCAGCACAGCATCGACTGCTTTACAGCCTGCCAAGCATGGCATGAACAGTCTCTGCATCCTACCACTGATGAGCAAAATGCAGTCGAAATATATTATAAATTATATTTAATAAAAAAATAAAACAGGCTTATCTTTGAGCCACAGCAGAATTGTGTGTCTACATGCAATTGAACAGAACTGCTTTCTGCAGAGTCCAGCTGGTTGTTTTCACCTCAGCCACACATTTAGCAGAGCTGCTAAACA
The DNA here is from genome assembly GCA_015106715.1 of Bujurquina vittata. Lineage (NCBI taxonomy): Eukaryota > Metazoa > Chordata > Actinopteri > Cichliformes > Cichlidae > Bujurquina > Bujurquina vittata. Next base: position 19,183 of record VUQK01011300.1, read on the forward strand.
TAGCTTGGTATAGCAAGAAAGAAAATAATAAAAATAAATAAAGATTTTTATTTGTCTTTTGTGTGATTTTACAATAGCTGGGGGGGGGGTGGATTTATATGGCCTCTATTATATGGTATTTGTCCTGCTGTGATTTTTTTTTCATGTTTTGAATAAATAACTGGCAGATGTGTGGAATATATTCTGCTATAGAATATTTTAAAGAAGGGCAAATCTTTGATAATCCTGCAAAAAAATATAATAAACTGCCGGCTCAACCACTGCATTTGTTCTGTGGGTGCAGCACAGTACCTTCTTTTCCTCCTCTAATGTATTAGTAAAAGAATCTGCAGCACATACCGCTGTTCCAAAACGCTGATAATTAATGTCTAATTTCAAATACAATTTTTGGCCCACTGTGCAAAATCCACTGAGCCAGACCATTTTACAGATTACCACTAAAATGGAATAATGCATGATCTAATTTTAGAGTGAATGGACCCACTCCCCAATACATCTCTATGTGACTAATTGTTTCTGTTCATCAGTAAATGGTAAAAGTAACTTGTTATGCTAATGTACTTTATAGCGTGTTCTTTTTTTATTATTAAAGAAGAGTCCAACTAAGTATCATTTGTTATTACACATTTCTCATAAAGCTACACACATATACTGACTTTCATTAATTTCAGTGAATCCCCACAGTAGTTGAGGACGCAGGGGAAGGAACTAACACTGCCTTCCATCAATAACTCCAGTTAAGATGCCCATGGGCAAAGCTTTCAATCCTCAGGTCCTCCACTGGAGCTACACAGTGCACAACAGTAAAGGACTGCTGGTTGTATCAGGTATCTGTCATCAGTGTGTAACTGAATTTGATGTATCCAGATACAGACTGGTAAAGTTTAAGTTGACAGCTCAATCATTAATTGGGTTTTAGCATAAAATTGCAAATAAAGGATAAGCATACATCTTTTCTATAAATTTTTTTACAGTGTCACCCATGGCTTTATGAACTCCTAATATGAAGTCTGAATTTTAATTTCATGGCGGCTGCAGTGCTGGTTTTCTGGAGACTAATGTGAATAAGAAGGACTGCAAATGAAAGCAACTTTGGTTAGGCAGTCTGAGTGCAATGGACAGACACAGATACGGGCAGGTTAGTGCAAAGTTCAATACAAAAGAAATCGCTCACCAAAATTGGAAGCACAGACTTCTTGAATGGTCTTTTACAATTATTGGCTTGCCATATGGCAGATCAAGTTATTTGTCAGATAAAAAATAATCTTGTGTCTCTCTTCCACAGCATGTCTTTTATCCTGTCTGTCTCTCCCCTCACCCCCAACCAGTCGCAGCCCCTCCCTGAGCCTGGTTCTGCTGGAGCTTTCTTCCTGTTAAAAGGGAGTTTTTCCTTCCCACTGTCGCCAAGTGCTTGCTCATCGGGGGTCGTTTTGACTGTTGGATTTTCTGTGGAAATATTTTAGGGTCTTTACAATATAATGTGCCTTGAGGCTACTATATGTTGTGATTTGGCGTTATATAAATAAATTGAATTGAAATGAATATATAAAAAATGCTCCAAATGGAACTCCAGAAGGCATGTGGAAAATTTAGTGCTATGAAGAACCTGAGCAAACAGTCCATTTAATAATGTATAACTGTAATAACAACTGGAAGAGATGTCATAAAGGGGGAAGTTAACTGTTATTTGTAACATACTACAGGCATTTTTCTTTCTGCTCTAAAGTTGGGCCTTATTATACTGAAGTTTATAGGAATTAGTTCACTGTTGGAGTCAGCCTTTTTTTTGTTTTTGGAGGTAGCTACTTGATTTTTAATCACACACATAAGTGTCTACATTACTGTGAGGGTTGTGGCCAACAGAGGCCACGTAAAATCACAGAGTGGGGTCAGTGGATGCTGAGGTGCATAGTGTGCACCGGTCACACACTCTCTGCAGAGTCAGTCACTACAGACTTCCAAACCACAGAACATGTTTGGGATGAATTAGAGCGAAGTGTGTGAGCCAGGCCTTCCTGTCCGACATCAGTGTCTGACCTCACAAATGTGCTTCTGGACGAATGGTCAAACATTCCAATAAACAGTCCTAAACCTTGTGGAAAGCCTTTGCAGAAGAGTTGAAGCTGCGATAGCTGCAAAGGGTGGGCCAACATCAATTTAAACCCTATGGATAAAGAATGGGATGTCACTCAACTTCATATATGTGTGAATGCAGATGAGCAAATACTTTTAGCAATATAAGGTAGATGTTCCTTCCTTACCTATTTTGATTTTGTCACGCCCTATAAAAGGCATATTTCATCTTTAAACATATTTTTTTAAAGGCTATTTTATGCACCGTGAAAGCAAAGAAAAATACTCGTAACTGAGAAGACAGTATGGTTGTACAAAATTATGAAAAGTGACATTTGCAGCGAATGCAAACAGCAAGCTGATTTCAAGAAACCAGCGTGGTTTATTGTCCAGGCATTTTCTGTGACCGTTGACAGCTGAAATGAAAATGGACATTTCAATTCAGCTCGGAATGCCGACGGCGTGCAGTGCTCAGTGCTTACGCCTCTAGTGACCGAGAGTTCATGCAAATTTTACACACTTCCTCATCCAAAAGGAAAAAGGAGTGAAAATGACGCATCAGGCCTTCTGCCAAAGCTATGTAGCAGTAAACAAAGACACATACGCATGCACGTACACAACACTCCTCGCTGGCTTTTTATTTATTTATTTATTTTAAAATCATATTCATGCATAAACCAAAATGAGCAAAAGCTGTGAATTAAATGAATAATCCAAGGTAATTTTCCTGCAACAGTGTGTACGAAAAGAGAGAGACAACTAATTCTCCCTCTTAATTGTTTCTGCTTTGGTTAATTTAGTGTCCAGAACATTGTGAGTAGGTTCACTCACATATTAAAAATGCATAATTGCACAAAAAAACTACAAAAAATGACAAACAAATGAAGACACACGTGCACACGTGAGCCTGACACAGCTAGTTTTAACTGCCCTGATGGTACACTTAAGCACCCAAGGGAATGTGGTTCATGTAGGGGCACATCATTAACCCCACCTCCCCTGTGTGTTTCTGGATCAACTGCTTTGGCAATCTCTGTAGGAAAATCAATCATCAGCAAGTGTCCAAATGAATGTGTGTGTGTTTTTGTGTGTAAGACAATTAGAGACTCTTTGGTCATAAAGGGATCATTCCTTCCACAATAATGGCACAAAGCATTTTTTTTTTGGTAGCCTAGCTCATGCTGACACCTATGCTGTTTTTCCACTTGTACCTACTCAGCGCAGCTCAACTTGGTTTTTAGGGTTTTCGATTTGGTGGCAGTTTCTGGTAGCAGGTGCTTTTTAGTACTTACTTGGGCATGGTTCTAAGGGATCTGAGTTGACCCAAAAATGTGATGTAAGCAGAATGAGTGCCACTGATGGCCCAAGCAGGGGCGCCACCAGGCGAGTCATAAGAGTGACTTCTTAAGTTAAACTCACCAATTTTGAAACCCGGCAATGAGGGAACTGGCTACACAGGAGGTGGATTACGTCACCAACTTTCCCCCGTTTACAATGCTGTCCTGAGCTCCCTCACCAGGTGCCTCAATCCCCATTCACACCTTTGTTCAGGTGACCTCAATAGGTCACAATGAAGCGAAGTCTCAAATTGGTTTCACCTGAAACCGCTGACTGAAATGACCCACGCCCCTTTTCACACCTTGGCACATGTGATTATGCACATGAAGAAAAGTGGGTCGCAACCACCTCCAGGGGACTACGCCCACTGGGGTTCAAATACCGGGGTCTCTCCACCTTTTGGTTTGAGAACTGACAAAACCTTTTGGATGGGAGGTGAAGCATCTTCAACAAAAAGGAGTCCAGTCGGCTTTGTTCAGGCTCCAGAGCCTACTGTGACCTGGATGACGGAGAACCTACACAGACATATGGCTACACACTAACTGAAACAGACATTTTGTGCTTGGTCTTCAATCTAAAATTGAATTTTAAATCATTCTTCAGGCCCCATCTTATCTTAAAGACGTCATTGTACCGTATCACCCCAACAGAGCACTTAGCTCTCAGTCTGCTGAGAGCAGACTGTGGTTCCTAGGATACTTAATAGTAGAATGGGAGGCAGAGCCTCCAGCTTTCAGGCCCCTCTTCTGTGGAAGGAGGTAGACAGACATCCTCTCTATTTTTATGGTTAAAACTTTCCTTTTTGATCAGACTTATAGTTAGGGGTGGATCAGGTGACCCTGAACCATCACTTAGTTATGCTGCAATAGGCCTAGGCTGCTGGGGGGTTCCCATGATGCACTGAGTGTTTTTTCTTCACATCTCTTTTCACTGTGTTTATACTCCACTCTGCATTTAATCATTAGTTATTATTAATCTCTGGCTCTCTTTCACAGCATGTCTGTTGTCCTGTCTCCCTCCCCTCAGCCAGAGTTTTTCCTTCCCACTGTTGCCAAGTGCTTGCTCATAGGGGGTCATTTTGATTGTTGGGTTTTCTCTGTATTATTGTTGGGTCTTTATCTTAAAAAAATGAAGCACCTCGCGGTGACTGTGTGCTGTGATTTGGAGCAATATAAATAAAATTGAACTGAACTGAACTGAAATGAGGCACTGCTGCACTGTAGAATTCTTTTTCATATGAACTAACAGTTTTATTTCAAATCTTGCATTTCATTTTTTTAAATAAAGTGGCTTTCATTTTATTTCAAGCTGAAATAATGTGAAGCCTTGAAATTCTAGATTTTCTTATTTGATCAGTCCAGACGATGAACAGTTGCTTTTCCAAAGCCAGCAACTTGTCGTTCCTGATGTCATAAATCTCCTCAGTGAGAGAAAGCTGCTTGGAAACTAATGCACAGGGGAGTAGCTTACCTTCTGGGCCCACCTCAACAAAGAACTGCAGCATAGATTCAGGTTGGACTAAAATGATTGCAGAGACTAACCTTTCCTGAATGTCGTTTCTGCCTGGCAAAAGATTTGTTAGGAGACATCTACCTGGTTAGGGGGGCTTGTCTGTAGTTCTGAATGAAGCACCTGTGGAAATAATTGTACATAATTGTATCATCAACTACCAGATTTGATTAATACACAAACATCAGAAGGCCGAGCAACCTTTTCACCTGCAATCTCAGTTGACCAAGACTAATGTCTGCAGCAACTTCATGTGATGTGAGGGCAACTAGTGGATAGTTACTGAGCCCTGATGGTAATGACTTCTTTGGCACAAATACCACATTACCAGTATCTTCTCTTCGGGAATATCCTTCTTGCTCCCATTCTTTGGAGCAAGAAGGATATTCCATGCTGCTTTTAAGTACATGAACAAAATGCAAAACCCTCACTGACCTTACAAGTATTAAAAAGCCAGTACTGTGCTTCCAATCTTATTCTCACAGTCGTTTTGAAGGTATTTGCGTGTGGGTTGCAAGGTTGTGCTTCGCCGAATGAAGTGCACAGCCTTTTGGGATGAAAGTGGTTAATCTGCTCAGCTCTGATTAATGCCGAGCTATACAACATCTATTTATAGTATTTTCCACCTAATCCAAACCATGTCATATTTGTGACACCATTGTTCCCAGCAGAGCCAGACCCTCTAGTCACAAAGTCACCCATAAAAAAAAATCTGCTCAGTGAGCTTTTTCCACCTTCTGTGTCTGCCTGTGTGCACTGGCTTATGAGAAGAAGGGCTTTGGTGTGCACTGCGGTGGCTTACACAAATAAAAAAAAGTGAAATACTTATTATTTACAAAGTACAATTGATTAGGTCCCAAGCAGTGTACTCTTACCTGTCAGCAAGGCTACATTTCAGTCATATTTAATATTGACTCATGAAGCGATCATTTCGTCAGAGGTGGTCTTCCATTTCAGACGGCACACGTCGTCTAATGAAACTTCCCAGACGGGGATTTAATTTGAACTACTAAGATCCCACAAAGAAAAAAAAACCTGAAACATTTAAGCACCACTTTCAAAGTAACTATCACCTCTGACACAGGGAATCATCAGTGGCATAGGAACACTGTGCTTTTAGCATCTATTTTAAATGCTTAAGATTTGGACCTAGTGGGGGTGGGATGGGGGTGCTACCCCTGCACCACTGTGCTGGCCTGATTTAAGGGAAAAAAAATATCCAAATACTTTCTAACTTTACAAACCTAAGTCATGCTGCCATATTCTTCTTTAGAGAGAAGAGGATATCTCCTGGTGACCCTTCCAAAAAAGTCATAGTCTTTGTTCTAACTGTGCTGTCATGGACTAACTGAGGCCTGCAAAGGCTGTGATGTAGCTCCAGAGTTTTTTTTTTTTTTTTTTGTAATTCTGCAGCTACATACCCACTATGCAGCCTGGGACAGATTATTTTATGACCTTTCGGAA
>VUQK01011300.1:28960-45236 GCA_015106715.1 Bujurquina vittata
CATATACTGCTTTTTAATCCCGAAAATGCAAAAAATCCCCCCACCCACACTGAATTTAAAAAAAATTTATTTTCGCCCCCCCCCCCAAAAAAAAATAAATAAATGAAATCTTCTTTTTGCTCTCATCAAAAATTGATCATTGGCAAATAGAAACAATGTAACTCTCCTGTCCAAAACGGTTTTGCTTGACAGAAATGGATGTGCTTGCTGATTTCCCCTAGCATTGAGGTTCAATACTTTGTCTTGAAGATGGATGTGGCTTTTACAATTGTCAAACGTCCTCAGGCATGCAGGATGGGCAGGTTTATTTATTTATTTATTTATTTGTTCATCAGGATCAGGGATATAAAAAAAAAACAAAACAAACAAACAAAATAAATCAGCATACTCACAGACATCTGGCTGTTTCTGAATGACTAAAGTCTTGAAGGCAGCGATGAGCAATCACTGTTTTCACAAAGTCCATGTTTTGAAGACATTCAGATATCCAGCATTACCGTGCACGCTGCGGGAAGCGTCCCCCTCAGAGTCTGTTTTAGTTCACTTCTTCTGATAATAAAAGGCCAATTTCCCAGCATGTGCTTGCAACACATAGCTGTATGGAAAAGTAGCACCTTGTGACTGTTATAGCTGATAAAAACAAATCGGTTAATTCTGTGACTGGAAAAAACTGAATCTTTCATAAGTAATGTGCCATCTACATAAGGCTATACAGTACTGTCCCTGTTGTAGCGCGTACCATACAGGTGAGCTACAGTCATGTACCTGGAGGGGTGACATTAACAGACTTGTGCACAGCTCATTCATGCTTTTACTAAACAAGAATGGAGCCTGACACATTGAATTGAATTTTCCGAGTATTTTATGAGTCGGCAGTAAAGGTGGAGGAAGGCGGCGGATAAGCTAATGCCGCAATTATATGCCGATCATCCTGGCCCACCTTGGTGTAAGTGCGGTGCCTAATTTCTATTGCCCTTCTGAGGCCATAATGGCTGCTAACCCAGTAATATAATTGACTCTACGTTGGCCTGCTGGGCTTCAGGGAGTGGAGCTAGCTGCTAGCAATTTCCTGGATAGAGGGGGTGGCGGTGGTGGGTGATGGGGGTTGTTGGGGGCTTATGGTTGTGTGTGTATACAACTGGCCGAATGAAATACCAGCACTGTCAACTTCAATTGAACCAGGCCCTTGAAACAGATTGTGTCCTCACAGCATTGCTGTTTTGCAGAGCTCATATTGTAGCTGATGGCATTTCTGGCATGTGGTCGAGCAGTCTTTTAGAGGTTGTTTTCATTTCCCTCAAATTCACCGCGCTCCTCTGAGTCTTGCATATTGGCTTTTGTAGAGTTACTTCTGCTGCTTCCCATTACAATGGACGATAATGACCTTGGAAGCAAATGCTTTTAGCATGCTGTCTACAGCTATTTAAATACCCTGTGCCTTTTTTTTAAATAATTTGGATTTCCATGCATCTCTAACCTGAGTGAAATGAGAGATGGTGAGGGGGGAAAAATGTTTGGTTTTTTAACTTCAAATTTAAACATGAAGGAACATATAGGATTTCACTATCCCATGGGAGCAAGTGTCACTTAATTGGAAAGTATTGATTTTCCAACAGCTATTTGCCGCTTGCCGGCCACCAGTCAGAAGAGACGTTCTGCATCCTGTTGGGGATTCCCCTTCATAAATCTTGATTAACCATTTCCAATTAATTGTTGTGAAAACATGGAGCAAATCAGTATGATGTCACTGATAATAATACATTTAATCCTTGGGATGTTTGGGTATTTTGATTATTAGTGTAAAAACATAAACAAAACAACAAAATAGTGACTGAGGTAAAGAATCCCCTTTAGTCTTTAGACCTTGAGGCAGAAAAAAACTCACACAAATGTGTCAACCTTTTCCACAAGTCAGGATTGAGATTTAATCTGTTTTTCCATTGATTACCAGCCATGACAGTATATTGTTTTCACCTTGTGAGTCTCAGGGGTTAACTTTTGATTTGTGAGAAGGGCAGGCCCTTGTCCAGTGAGGTCCTGCTAACAGACTGTACTGGAGGCAGTAGGGATAGGAGCTGTTCATCCAGTAAAAAGTAGTATCGGAAAATTGGAAAAGAAAATGGATAAGGTAAAAAAAAAAAAGATCACCTACAGTAAGTCAGAGAAAATCAAATTCCCATGTGCAGTTATTCATATCTGGCAGCATGAGTCTCTTCTGTGGCCTCCCCAGCCTTCAACGTACATACTTGAAAACCCTGAGGCAAAAAGAGCGACTCATCAATGAGGATACATGGGAAGCCTCAGGCAAGGAGAGCAGCAGCAAGCACGACCCTTCTAGGGTACCAACCAGAGCAGGCGTCAGTGATAACAAACATTGCTTTGCTTGCTCAAACTGTGTCTGACTTCTGTCAGTGTAAAGCAGGAGCTGGGTTGCAAAGCGGCTTACAGAAGCAGGACAGATGGGCTAAACAGAGATTTTCAAATTAGTGGCTAATGTAAATTCCTGCTAACTCAGTTGATAGATCAGTTGATACCCATCTGAGCTGTTATCAACTGAGTGGCAGTAATGTGATATATGTGTTTAAATGTCCTTGTGGGCTGGCATACATCTGCATACAATCCAGATCTGTGAAGTACCATCAGAAATCATGATCAGAAAAGTCTAGTTACCAACTTTCACATTTTCTTATAGAATAGATGCTGTAGGTGACACAGTCTGCTTGATTGGGTAAGTTTTATATCTGTTTATCTAATTTTATATTATATATATTACGCATATTTTCTATTTTGTGTTTCACTGTCTGATGACAAACAGGTGTGCTCAAAACATCATACACAATTAGATGCAATAATTAAGAAGAGGGGAGTCCTGCAGTGTGCAAAATGTTAATGCTTATGTATGGTTTTACACTTTTTGACTCTGCACCTGCACAACATGTTGGTGAGGATGTGCGTGAATTTATTTATTTATTTTTTCGGTTTCTATTCTGGGACCTACCTGCATTTCCATGTTCATATATCAGTGCACGCAGGGGTGATGGCAGCATTCATTCATTCATTTGCAGGTGCTGGCCTCTCAGTCGAGGGAATACCGCAAAGATTTTTCAACTATATTTTATCATACATTATCGCAGCAAATGAGTGATGTTGGACAAAGCTGACATAATGGGTGTTGTCTTCCAGGAGCCGACTGTGGAGGCTCGGGTGGTGCTCTATGAACAGCCGAATTGCAGTAAAAATTGCAAGAGCAGTGTTTCTTTATCTTGCTAGCTTTTATTTTGTCAATAAGCACTAGGCAGATTGAAAAGGGTCCCAATTTTGTGGCGAGACCTCGGTCAGATGTTTTGTAAAAACAGATATGAATGGCTTGTGTGATGGCTGGCGCCGAGTGCAGGCGAGGGGGAGAGTGTATGTATGCTTTATAATTCTGTTTGTTGTTTGAAATATTAGTGAAAAACTGTTTATCAAAACCAAATTAGATGATTAGACGTGGTGCTTTTAATGAGTCTCACCTGTGCTAGTCAGAGCAGGTCATGTGACTGATTAGCACCTTGATGACCAAGGCCAAAAGCAGCACATCTGTGTGCTCCGATCAAAACGCCTCCAATGCTGACTCTTGTTTTCAGGGTTTCTCTCTCTTCACAGTGGCATTGCTTCAGCTAAAATGCAATTTAAAAAAGAGGATCTTAGAGCCCAATGGTTGAATTTAAAAGGTGAACTATGAAACATGCGGCATGTAAATTGATTCAAATAATGACAATCAGGGTTAATGACACTGTTAGGCAACAAGTAAATACAGATTCATTAAATTCTGCTTTTCAGTGCACAGATTTACTCGCCATCTCTCCAGGCACCAGACATTACAACTCATTTCACAATCTAAAAAAAATAGATAATACACCTCTCCACCAGAGCTTTAATGAACTTTCATTTGTAAAAGACAAAAAAGATGTCCTTGAGCTTTTTTTTGGGGGGGGTAAAATAACACTGCATTAACAGTTCACTCATCTGACCAGCTGGTGAGCTTCAGTACTGCCAACCCCACCTCAAAATATCATGAACCTTCCAAAGGCACCTTGGTGACTTTACTCCGCTAGTTAAAATGCAAATACAGGGGCTGAGTTCCTTTTCCCAAAGGAAGGTTCCTGCTTCCTGCTTTGAATGTTATCAGGCCATTAAATGGCTGTTATCAGTTGTTATCACTCACATGATAAAGCTAAAGGGGCTTCCTTCAACTCCCAGTAAGCTTAGTAGGTCATTAACACCCCATTAAATAGTGGTTGTGTCATAGAGCAGCAGCGGTGAGCTAATATTTGCTGGAAAAGGGACAGAATTTTCAGATGATGAGTTCACTAGTCATTTGGGTTTATGGCTAATGTGGGATTATTATTATTATTCATTTAACTTTTTTTATGCATTTTTATTTAGTTATTGTTTGGTTAAGTTTCACACACACACACACACACATAAATAAAGGTCTAGGTTACTTACTCTATTTATCAGTGATCAGACTGAATGATTTGCACCTTCCTGTTAAGTGCATTTTGCCCAATCTAAATCACAGCAATGGGAGAGATGACAAGTGATAACAGCCGAGACTGATAATGTTCAGATGGGGTCCTGCATATCTACATGGATAAATAGCAAAAGATTCAAATTAATTTGGGAATGAATCATCTCAGTTATTTTCTTTTCTTTTACTGAACTTGAAAAAAAAATAAATGTGTGATCTGTCCCTTTAATTTATTGCCACACTTCTTTTGCCTGTTTATTGCAAGCGTGCGTGAGCACTGTGAACATTGTCCGCCAGGTTAGAAAACATGAAAACAAGGTCATGGCATTGCGTCGGCCTGTGTTTTAGCCGCCTCCGTGAAACCCACAGTGTTTCATATATTCAAAATAATAATCTAAAAAAACAGATACAGGACATTTTTTTTCCTGGCCTTTGAATGACCTGTGAAAAATATGCTGGACGGCTGCCAGCTTTAATTATCAACTGTCAAACCTGCATCAACCCTCCAGGGTGAGAGGTGAGAGCTGTCTCTCAGCTCTACAACAGCGGTTGCAAATTTGGCTTGACATATACAAACAGCTTTTCCATGCACTGTACCTGTCCACTAGCCTGTAGTTACTGATTATAATCAGCGGGGCCGCATGAGGGGAATTAATAACCCTGGAGGCTAGAAAAGGACGGAATAACAGGCCCAAACTAAACTCCCGACACCCAAAAATGACAAAAGCTGGGAAACCTGTCACATAAAATCTAGCTACATTCCAAAAACATTTTGTGTTCAGGGAGGGCAACAATGGGGAACAGAAGTCAGCTTATTTTGGCGTGTTAACCGCAGTCCATTCAAGAAGTCACCACCCTGATGCTAAGATGAATTGGAAAAGCCTCATAAAATGATTCTCAGTATTCTGAAGCGACCTTGTTACAGTGATGACAGCGTGTCAGAACTGCAGACAGATGAGCTTTATGCATTCTTTTCTTTATACTGCTAGCTGTGAAGCAGTCTGAGTGCATGGAAGTTCAATGTTGCTGACTCTAGTGAAGCGAAGAAGTATAATCTGTGTGCGTCTGCGTGTGTGTTTGTGTGTCTGTTTGTGTGTGTGAGAGGGGACGGGAAGAGGGCTGCTGTACGCTAAAGGCTGCGGGACTCTCTGGTGATGCCTAGAGTGTGTAACAGCACACTGATAATTAAGCAATTTGGATGTTAAATAACCAGTGCATCAAATGTCTTTGCAATTTCTATTTGGTGAGGTGCTGCAACTGTGCAGAATTTAAAAAAAAGGGTCCTTTTTTTTATTCAGGCAGCAGCCTCTGGGGCTAAACAAATGAAGGCAGGGGAGAAAAAAGAAGCTGCAGTTCCTCTAATGGCCACTGGAGGTTCAATTCTCAGACTCCTGTATTTGAATGTTTAACTTTACAACAGTTTTTCAACCTTATTAAAACACTTCAGGGGGGTTAATTAAGCTGTTCAGCTTTAGTTAAGGCTTTAACCGACACAGGGAGCTGCAGCTGATGACTGTCACATAGGTCTCCCCTCTGCTAATTCACTCAACTGGACTTCTCAACTGTTTCTGTGATGTTGGTGCCTTTTAAAGGCCATTTTTATTACCAGCCATGATGCTAATCTTGAGTCTGCAAAATGCTGAGTCCAAAGCCCAGTGGGTAAGGGATGCATTGTCTATATAGTTTGTTTTCAGCCAGTGTGTGAAATATCCCATGTGATCTACTCTTCTACAACACTTTAAACCTAAAGCAGATATTATTTTTATTTTTAGTTCTTCCTCCACACAGTCCCCAAAAGTGGCACTATGAAAACACAACAAAATGTATTTAATAGGATTTTATCAAAGACTACCAAAACAATGCAAGCACTGCAATTTTTCCAGTGGTGTGTTCCAGCATTGATGGTGCATTTGGAGATGTGCATACCGAGCTTCACAGTGAAGACAACGGCCAATGTGTGTGTGGGTGTTTGTCTTTGAAGTGATGGCAGTTGTCCTTGAAGTGAAGCGCCTGAAGCCTCACACCGACTCAGTGTTGGCATCCAATGTAAAGTTGATTAGATCCCCACTGCGTCTGTCGTCTAATAAATCAAGCACTTGCCTCTCCTCCACCTCAACTTTTCTTGCACTCACCCGCGTCCCTGTAGTCTTGAAATAAAGACAGCTATCATAATGGTTGTAAGGTGAAGCATGAGGGGGAAAAAAGAACATCTTCATTGTCTTTTCTCTATTTGTGTGGATGGCACACAGGCGACTCTATAAACTTTAACCTGCATTTTAAACGAGTGGTGGAAAGGACAGCCCTCTTCTTTCTTCCTCAAGAGACCAATAGCTGTGGTGGCTGATGGAGCGATGGAGGGATGGATGGAAGGAGAGAGGGAGCGTGCAAGCGTTTTGCAGAGAGTGATTGTGAGAGGACAGCGGTGGCAGAAGATGTCCTCTACACAGTGATTAATTCCAGACCCAATGTGATTTATGGCCCCACCACGGCTGTTTTGTAGGTCACTTTGGTGCCACATCACTCAAGCTGTGCAAACAACAAGTCTGATATCAGTGTTGGTTAACCGTAAAGGAGGACACACATGCGTGGCCACAGTGAAAATGAAAATGTTTTGCTTTGAATTTACCCTGTGCTTCTCACGCCATCAAATCAAATGAATTTTGAAAATATGAAGAGTGAGTTTTGAAAATGTTTGCCTCATAGAGATGGATGTGATGTCGCAGAAATAACATGCCGGCACACAGAGACTGATGCATAGAGAGAAGTAAATAAACACAGTGAAGACTTTCAAGGTTTATCTTAGCCCCCTGTCCACCAAAACATATTTATAATTGTATTACGCTTAGCAATGTAACACATTCAGTGTCTGAATTATGTTTACAGGCAGATTGTACATGGCGGATGATGATTGGCTGCACTGCAGGAAGCGGTGCCTCCTTTATGTGCATGATGTAGGTGTCTTGGTTGGTGGGCGCATTGGTAGCAACAGGTGGGTGAAATAGCTTCATTTGCAGCCATAGAACTATGAAGCTGGTAACTCCACACACCAATACTTTACACATGTTTTTGCACAACAACAACAATAATCTTAGACAGTTTTTTTTTTCTGTCGATTGCCCAACATTTATTCCCTTGTCTTGGTAAAAATTTAATATTGTATTCAAAATTAAGTCAAATTTCACTTCACCCATGTCATCACCCTTTGAAAATAATGGCCTTTTAAAACAAAAGTTTTATTTTTAACTTTTAACTTTAAATCATATTTTCAATGTTTCGTTAAGTTTCCTGTATTTTATGAAAAACTTGAAAAAATGGATCTTGGGTAGAAGAGGAAGCCATTGTGGGCAGACCTGCAAAGTCCTGGAATAGAAACACAGAAACTGTGTGTGAAATGCACTGACTGTAGTTAAATGATGGCTTCACAGTGATATCGTTCATCCATTTCTGGATTCCCAGTTATAAGCTTGAAAGCATGTCTTTGTTCTTTGTGTCCAAGAAGAAAGTTTGGTTAGCAAAGTAAATGCATAACATTGAAAGCTGTGAAGTTGGGCATTTTAACATGGAGTCTATAATTGACACACTTCTGAAGCCAGCCCCAAATGGCCAATGGAGGAACTACAATTTTAGACACTTTCGCATCGGATGTGTTTTTTTAGCCATGGAAGTTGCCATTTAGTGTCTGAACATTGAAATAATGTTTAATAGAGCAATAACCTCTGGAGCTGAAAAATTAAGCCAGTGCACAAGTAAAATGAAATGAAATGAAAGTCCCTCAAAATATTTATGGTACAGTGGAAAAGATTGGTTTGTGCCATGCAACAGCGTCTAGCCTTCACGGTTAAGGGAGGATTTTCAAATAATTTGCGGATATTAATTTAAATATCTGGTCTAAAGTAATGGCTGCATTCTAGTTGAACACATCGTGTGAGGGTTTTCTATTGTTGCACCATCAAGGCACTTTATTGAGTTTTTTCTCTCGCGTCAGCTTTTCCCAGTGCATTTGGAGAGAACACTGCTCCGACACAAGTCATTACACGATTTCACATTAAAAAGACATTGGTTATCTACATCTTCATCCTGCTGCCTTCTGCTGTGATATTGCGAAGCGATTACAAAAGCTGATGAGAATCTGCCAGCCCAAAGTATGGAGATTAGGCGCAGGTTAATGATGATGATAATGATTACATTTATGATTTCATAACTTTGTGACACTAACATATACAAAAGACATCATTTAGAATAACTGGTACACAAGGAATGCTGTTGGCCCACATGCATCCGTTAATAGCATGAATTTTTCATGTGCCACTTAAACAGTTGCATCAATTGCACAATACCCCTGACTCATAAAAACGTTGCTCCAGCAAGGTGGGTGGGGGGTGGATTGTGCCTTCTGTGGAGTGACTTAACCGACTCAAATTAAAACTAACATTAGAAACTCAAATGAAAGGGTTGCTAAGCAACATCAATCCCAAATTCCATTTCTTCAATTATTCCGCTGACATTAATCCTTTTCTTCATTGTGACTGGGATTATTGATGCAAATTTCAAATGAGAATGTTTAAAAAAAAGAAGAAGAAGAGGGAAGTCATTTGAAGGAATAAGTTTGTGTAGAGATGGTGTCCCAATTACATTATACCATTTCTGGATCAGCAGGTTTCATGTTTTTATGAAACAGCAGAACCAGACAGAGTCAAAAGAGTGCAGATTTGAGGCAAATTCTGAATCTTTAATCAGTACGTTTTCAGTATCTGTTCAGATTCTGTCCTGCTCTTTATCTTTTAATTCCGCTCTATATATGAGGGAAAAAGAGTGGGAGACGACAGCAGAGTTGCTGCAGAAACCTTGATCTGGTTCAAGTTATTTCTCATATTGAGGCGCTTTTGAGAAAACCATCAGTGGACTCAAATCAATACCAAGCTGGGTTGCTCTTTAGCTTTGAGCCCGACCTTCTTCACAAGTTCCTTCCACCAGTGAGGCTGGCAAGATGCTAAAATAGAGCCAAACCTTAAAGAACACCAAAAGTGCACACACACGCACACACACAAAAGTCAGCCTGCTTTAGTCAATATGCACGCTTTTGCTTTCCCCACTGTGCCAACCGAGATACAAGGTTATTTGTTTTGGCAAAATTTAAAAGCACTGCATGTTGTCAAGCTATAAGCCAACCAAGGTCATCCACTCTGGGGTGAGATGAGAAAGAAGTGTCTCAAAGAAAGAGGGAATAGGATTACCACAAGTTACAGCTCACTTGGCTTTACTCAGCATCTTTATGACACAGGCAGAAATCTCATTGCTTTTTAGTATTAGTGAAGCTAAAGGATCACTCTCAGTGTTTACCTAGCTTTCCTCAGCATTCAGTACCTAATCTAAATTCTAAAATCTTCTAAAGACCAAATGTAAAGACGTTATTGTTTTAGCCCTTTAGTGAAGTTTCTTCATGCGATGGTTCATTTGCTTTAATGGAGTTCTGCCATTTCGTCTTAACCTAATGTCTTTCTTTTCTTTCCACATATCAGCTGTGTGAAAAGCAGACTTCGCATATTAAGGAAAACAGGAAAAAAATGATGGGACTTCAGGGAAATGGAATTTCAATAATTGCATTATTTTAAAGATGGCAATAAACTCTGTCCAAAACTCTGGTTCAAACCAAAGGCACCAGAAATGCAAAGAGGCCACATGCTCCAATTTGTTCAACCTGTCCCATATTTTTAGCTCACGGCAACCAGAAGCCAATAATTCCTTAGGAATGAGGCTTTATGCAAGATTTAGGTAAACATTAACTCTGCCTGGATCTCTATCATCAGCACAGAAGTCTCACTCTCAGCTAAACTTAACCCTTTTCTTCTTCGCTACAAAACCACATCACAAATATCACCACAATCAAGTGTAAAGCGCAACAAAAATACAATAATGATAACAATGGTAGTGGCAACCAAACAACACATTTTTTTCTGTATTAATTACAAACATGTAATTCAGCTTTCAAATCCTATTTATTAAGCACAGCTTTTGTACGGCGTCAACCCTTTTTAAACTTACCACATGCCATTTCATGTCACGCCACTTTCACATTGTTGACACTAGAACCATCAAGGGAGCCATTTGGCACCCCTTGACATTTTAAAAATGATGTAACTCTGTTAAACTAAAACACCATCGTCTCATATTTCATGTCATTTCCTAAAATGTAGCTTTCACACTTTCAGCATTGAGTGAGGAAGACAGCAGAGCGAGCAGTCAAAAATCACGAGTCATGTTTTACCTTTTAGCTTCCATGCAAACAACAACTGTAATGATCTGCTAGCAACAATCACAAAGAGGTTTTTGCCACCGGTTGAGGAATACACATTTTCCCCAGTGGCCCACCTGTTGCTAGGGGGAAAAACTGGGGTGTCCCTGTCCAGTCTCTAAGCCTGTGTGACTGGAGCTTTAGCAATTATTTTCCCAGCAACTGCCATCAACCTCCAGCAATCTCCTGCAACAAGTTGGAGAATGCTCATTTTTCTCTCAGGTGGTTGCCAGATGGTCACTCACTGGTCTCTGGGCCTGTTTGACTACGCCTTAATCACTTGATCCTTGTCACCGTGATTGTCACACATCCAAAATAGTTAAATGTCACTTGGTTAGCATGTGGCATTTAAGGGAACATAATTAGAGAAGGACTTTTCAGGGCTGAATGGGTCGCAGATGGGATGATGAACCAAGGCAGAGCGGAGAAGTGTGGGGCAGTGGATATGACTGCTCATGTGGACAACATGTGGCAGGTTGCTGGCTGCGCAGAGCAGTGAGTGAACCACAGCTCAAGTGACTGAGTAGACGGTCCAGAGTCTGGAGTCCTAATCTGAGCGAACAGTGAAATCCAGAGCTCCTCAGGCCTGACTCAGCTGTAGACCGGGGTCAAGCAGTGTGCCCCTGGGGATGAGAGAGTCTGATGAAGATGTGGATGATAAAATTTCCTTTTAAAATAATACATTTATTTAAAATGCATTAAAATCTGCAAGGCCAATTTTAAAATGTCAGCAATGACCTGTTGAATCTGTTTCACAGTGAGCGCTGTGTTTTTAAATATCGTCTTTATATTAGCATAATTAATACCATCTGTCATCCAAAATTGTTTGTTTTTTTTTAATTTTTGACTTTTCCATAATGTTCTTCTACAATAATAAAATGATTTGGATGTGTTAGGTATTGTGTCGATTGTTGAACAGTACTGTAGGTACTAAAACATACTTAAACCATCTGTAATAAAATAAAATGATTTGTAAAACTAATACTTACATTGTCAAATCTTATTTAAAAATTAACTTCTTCAGGAAAATACTCGTCTCTTGCAGGACGCGCCAAAACGACCCGCCTGGCGGTACTGGGGGGGGCTTGAAATGTCTGAGGCTCCAGTGTTAATTAGCCACAGGCAGCAGCATATGCTTCTCTATCATTATGTCCAGCAGAGATCCCATGGAAGTAGCAGGAATATTCTACCCTAACCCTTAACCAGGTCACCAGTGACATGGTGGATGTTCAGAAGGTTATGTCTAAGGTGGAAGATAACACAAACCAGAAAGGAAATATAAAGCATGTTGATGTACTGTAGATTCTGCAGTATATAATTACTTTGCTTATATGTTCTTGTATTATGTGCTGTTAAGTAAATGGGGTCATTTAGGTCGGAAAGAATAACACGTACCCAACAGGTACTAGTGGAGTTCCCTCCCTTCACTCCATTTCTTAGACCCATTAATAATCTAAACTCATAACCACTCTGGATACAAGAGTGACTGTATTTTGTGAGTCAGATGCATTCAGCAAGGAGGACAGCGGAACAAGCAGTCAGGCCTGAAACCCGAAGAGCCTGTATTCAATTCTTCGGTTCTCCTGTTTTCCCTTTTTAGCTGACTAGCAGATGTTTGTTTGCCCAAGCGAGAGACGCATGCTGGAATGCAGTTGGCTTCATTAGCATCGTCCGCAAACCTTGATTTGATTGCATAATGTATATGGAGTCGAAATAAGGTCAGGCATGCAAGGTGCTCTTTATTCCAGCTCGGGCGCTGAGATGCAGAATCATAAAATCCTGAGCAGTGTGATTCTAGTGAGTCATTTGGTCTAAAAATGTGATATGGAAATATTTAAATGACTGGGAATATTAAAAGTCAGACGACTTAACAGAGTTAATATCCGAAATAAGAACGCTTTAGACACCTAGAGCCAGTTTGATACGAGGCTATATTGTCACCATTTGGAAAGAATCATGCAATTTAATGGGTGCCTAAAACATTTCATGTGTAATTAAAGAATTTCAGATATCTCCAGCAATTGCACTGAAATTCAAGGATCCAAAGTCTGTCGAGTGGATTTCAGAGAAGACACCAGCCGTGATTTCAGAGACAGCCACAGGAAGGCTTAAAGATTCCACGATCATTATCTCCATTCGCTGTTCAATGACAGTCATTACATTTCTCGTCTGACTGGAAACTTTCTTTTTTTTAAACTCTTTTCATCCAATTTTTTTATTATAAAAGTTAAAACATTGTAGCTGAAGTTTTAATAAGAGGATTGTTCTTTTGTTTGGCTGTAGGCCTTTTTAAATTCAGACTTAAAAGTGTTAGTGTATCATATAGCTTATACCCTGTATATGGTTTACTTACCTCATATGGTGCCTGTTTGGAGCATCTGAAAACACCGGAAACGAGCCATTTTAGCAGCCTTTGTCGTCCCTTTTAACTTTCTTCTGACTGGCTGCAATCAAAAGGTTTCAGCTTTTGGCCCAGCTGAGTAACTTAACATTAACAGACCTCTTTATTTGAAACTTTAATATGAGCATCCACCTTTAGAATCAGTGTGAAGTTGATATTTCAGTTGCAAAGATGAAAAATAATAATGTTAAATAATATGTTGCTGTAACTTTTTTTGCAAGAACGGTATACTGTATGCTGACTTTAGCCATTAATTAGGCAAGTGCATGAGAATCTGTGAGAATGTAGGTTATTGTCGTTTCCCAGATACTTGCACATACACTTTCTGCTTCATGTCTTATTCCTTTTCTTCTCTTGGATGATTCTTTCCACTTTTAAAAAAATACATTTGCTTTCAAATATTCATTTAAACTTAACTTTTTTTAAAAAAAATATTTAAAATAAACAAAATATTGAAATAAAAATGTATTCAGTATTAAATAAAACACTTGAATTCTCCCAGCTAGGCCCACACCAGTGGCAGTGGGGTCTACTGAGTGTGTTTTGTCCAATTTGGTTCAAAGTCAAAGCATTTAGAAACTCAACACCACTGCAACACCTTACATCACCTTACACGAGCATACTAAATGCACAGTTCTACACCGGGCAATGTATTCCTCATAAGACCAATAAGCAAATTCATACATTACCTGTATACTGCACTCTTTCCCTCCAGTATATATTTTGGTTGGCAAATCTTTTGCCATTTTAGTCGCTGCTCGAGGGCACTTTAGATACGTTTCTCACTGTGGTTTAATACTCATCAGTACCCCGTCCGTGTTCATGTTCTTCATTTATCTCACCTTGTCTTATTCTACGGAGCCATTGGAGGCCAATATTTTAAACTCATCCTTTGTGCCTTAAATAATTAAACACTTGAACTTTTGTTTCTGTTGCTTTTGACATAAAACTTTATAAACACAGCAGTATGAGTAGATAATTCCATAAAGCTGAGCCCAGAGTACTTAATACAATCTCAAACCCTACTCATCACATACTGCCGCTTTGTTACATACCCCTTCTCTTCATAAACCTATTGTCATTTTCCAACACATTGGGATTCCACTTCAGCCAGATTTTTCCAACAACGAGGAAGATCCTCCAGACAGAAGACATGATTTCAAGTCCTATGTGGGTTTTTTGTACTTCATTCTTTGATTGACTGGCAAACCTGGCCTGCCATCAGGGGGGCGCTACTGAGCCTGCCCCTCACGCTGGCCCTTTCAGGTGGTCAGATCCTTTGGCTTGCAGGCTTGCCTCTAGCCCCGGCAGGGGTTCTACATGAAGGGGAGGATCTCAGCAGCAGGGACCCTTTCCACTGAGCTTCTCCCTGGGTACGACCACTCCGTAGTGAGACTGAGAAACCCTATCTGTCCTACAACAGATCCCCCTTCGCAGGGAGGCAGCCCACTACCCGTGCAGCTGTAGGGGGTCTCCCGTTTGTGTGCCAAAAAGTGATTGCCTGCCAAAAAGTGACATCCAATGTTTCTATAGGTTTTTAATGTCTAATATATTTGCTTATATTGGTAAATAAACTGTAGTAAGCAGGATTTATGAAGGGCTTATAAATAAAATAAAGAAATGACCTGTTTGCAAGTATCTTGATGAGTCTGCATTATTGTATCTAAAGTATCCATTCCTTTTTTGGCCACTTCAAATATCTTTAAAAAATGGTAAGGTTATTCCTGTTGCAATTTCTGCAGCCCTCTTGGCCAGATCTCTCTTCCAAAGACATTTTTTTAATGCCAGTAACAGCTTTTACTTGGATAAATAAAGGATATATAAAAGTCACTGTGCCAAAAACTGATTGCAGCTTCTACCCTGTGACAGGAATGTTGTTTCTGGCTCAAAATGACTTGATATCATTTATGAGAGACATATCTAACATATGTTTCACACATTATAGGCTAAACAGTTATTTACAACAGTTTAAGTACAAACAAACATTTTTTGTCAAATACCAAAAAATTACTTTTTGCTAAATGAGCACTTCTTGGCACAACACCGGCAAATACAGTTTCTCACCACAGTCGGGCCAGGTGTTCCCCCAGATGCCTGGGCCGTGTAGGCCCATATGGTTCAGGACTATACATAAAAAAATGCTGGTTAGATTTAGGCACTAAAACTGCAAATGAAAACAATTCTGGCAGCACGGTGGCGCAATGGTTAGCACTGTTGCCTCACAAGAAGGTCCCGGGCTCGATTCCACCTTGGCCGGGACCTTACTGTGTGGGTTTTCACTGCGTGCTCCGGATCCCTCCCACAGTCCAAAGACGTGCACGTAGTGGGGTTAGGCTAATTGGAGATTCTAAATTGCCCATAGGAGGTGTGAGTGTGAATGGCTGTCTGTCTCTCTTGTACAGGGTGTACCCCATCTCTCGCCCTATGACAGCCCTACGAAATCCTGAACCCTGTGGAAGAAAAAACAACTCTTTGGTTACCATGGTTACTTATTGTGGATTTTTACCAGAGCTGGTCGGTTTCATGATGTCAGTTTCAGAGACTGAAGGATTCCTATTGACTATCAGACCAACCTGCACATTCAAATTTATGTTAAAATTGGTAGCCAGCATTAGAATGAGAACTGTGGCTCCTGAACAGGTGTCAGTATGTTCTGTGTCCTTCTTCCAGACTGCTGAAGCTAAGATCTCCTTACACACTTTCTGCTGTCTGCCTGCATAAAAAACAAAAAAACAAAACCCAACTCTATGCTGACTGTTGTTCTACATAACAAAAACCTGCATTCATTACAGTGCAGAAAGTCTTATGTAACCTGTCGTTTATGCAGTTAAAATTTCTTTATTTGTGAGATGAAGTTGTACATTTTTTTGTTCCTCTTGTTACATATTTTTATGACAAATAATATCCCAGCAGAGAAGACAGTGCGAGGTCAGAAACTGCATCAAATAGTAGCAGATGCTCAAGTAGGCCTCATTGCTTGTTGCTTTAGGCAAACTATATAATTGGAGCTACATTACCAGTCTACCTTGGCGCCGCATACAGAAACCAAATCATGCACACACACAAAGAC
>VUQK01011301.1:0-20901 GCA_015106715.1 Bujurquina vittata
CCCTCCCTTAGTTATGCTGCTATAGCCCTAGGCTGCTGGGGGGGTTCCCATGATGCACTGTTTCTTTTACTCACCACATTTTTACTCTGTTCATACTTCACTCTGTTTAATCATTCTCTCTCTCTCTCCCCTCAGCCCCAACCAGTCTCAGCAGATGACCCCCCCTCCCTGAGCCTGGTTCTGCTGGAGGTTTCTTCCTGTTAAAAGGGAGTTTTTCCTTCCCACCGTCGCCAAGTGCTTGCTCATAGGGCGTCGTTTTGACTGTTGGGTTTTCTCTGCAGTATTGTAGTGTCTTTACCTGCAATACAAAGCGCCTTGAGGCGACTGTTTGTTGTGAATTGGTGCTGTATAAATAAAATTGATTTGATTTTTATTTAAATGTGTTATACCGATTGAATCGACTGAAAGGGAACAAATAGTTATATCTATAACTTATGTTCCCTGAAGGAGAGGAATGAGGTACAACACTAGGATGCCCCGCCGCGCAGCTGGGTTACAGCAGGTGAAGAGCAGCTATGGAACTGAGGTATGACTGTGATGACAGTACATACAGTATATACTGTGTATATATGGGCGGAGCCATTCTCATGTCATCACAAGTCATCTGCCTTAAAGGCGTGAACAGAGGTGTCTTCAGCAGGACACGCGAGGGCGTGATATCCCATACTAAATGTGTTGTACCTCGTTCCTCTCCGTCAGGGAACAGGAGTTATAGACGTAACTATTCATTTCTAGACACTCCATTTTGAAGCCTCAACCTCAGTTCCATAGCTTCTTTGGCTGCTGCCATAGAAGAAGCAAATGACTCCGTTTCAATTTGTTATAAGTGGAACCCACTTATATTTATTTATTTAATGAGCTACCGGACTGTGTTGTTCTCAATGACACCGCAGCAGTGAAACAATAAGCATGTGTATACAGAGGCTTAAATGTAAGGTATGAACAAGTGGCACTGTATGCCAAACTGTAACACCCACTTGACCATATTGCTTTAGTAATTTAAAATAATGAAACATATTTCAGCAACTTTTAATGCAATCAAATATTACAGGTGGGGATAAAGTCTGTGTATTTGTTGTAAATTTTGTCAGGGTCATTAAATATGCTGTAAAGTTTTATAAATCTTGTTCCAATTTTAACATTTCTACATCCTTACATGTTGGCGTTGTGTTTACATTTTCTTCTGCTGCTCCAAAGTGACAAAAATAATCAGATACTGCAGTTTTAGCTCAAGGTTGCCACCAAAAAAATACGATCACCTCAGTTCAGCTAATGTCTTTATTTCCTAAAGCTTCGGACATAAAGCATCAATATCTGAATGAGGATTGTGTTGTTTAAAAAATCCTAACACGTTCGCGTGTGCTCAGTGACATATTCACAGCTGAATGTGTTTCACATCAACTCCTAAGGCAATCAGTTTCTGAACCTGACGTGAAGCAGGCGGCAGATGAAAGGAAGCGCTGGACGCCGGCAGCTTTCCCTCTCTGTGGCCTTGTGTTGCCAGTCAGCTTTTAACGCCCCGAGTTTCATGCCAAAGGAAATAAAAAAGGGTAATAATCCAAGATGAAAGGATTTTGGGATTATCGCTACATATTCTGAAAGTTGCGTTTTTCAAACTGGGTTTTTTTTTCAAAGTACAGTAATAGCCAAGACTTCTCTTTCAAAGACCATAAATGGAGAAAAACCTTCAAATCTCATCATGTGGAGCTCTGACTCACAGAGACTGGAATGCACTGCAACAGGTATAATAAAACTTTTTACTTTTATTAACAGAAATCTTTCTTTCAAACAAAAGAACAAAAGTACAGAAATAATATTAATACTAATAAATTACATCACACTTCTCACAAATGAGCAGCCAGACACTGAGATCACATGAACGCCTAAATTTATACACCTGAGGCACACAAGAGGGGTTGGTTTTCATGCCACATTTACACCAATATACACAACGTTAATACACTTACGATACCACCCACCATTCAGCAGAGAGGGAGGGACACAGTGAACTCAAAAATTGGCAAATAAACCCGTGCAGTGGCGTTATTTCTCTCGTGTACGTGCGCCACATCAAAGTGGAGTTCAGTTGGCTTGCAGTAACAGCTGCGTTTCATGGCTGCATATTTATTCAGTCTCAGGCTATGTATCACTTCAACACACCCAGAGTAAATGATGATGGCCCAACTCCAGTAGTAGAGTACTGCCTTTTCTCCAAATTATACTAATTAACAGTTAATCAATATATATTAATATATAATATAATATATATTAATTAAACAAAAACTATGTGAAAAAAGAAATGATGGAGAGTTAAGTGATGCAAGTCTGTCTTTCAAGCTTTATGAAATGAGCATACCTTCCATACACACCACAAAAGTGCACAGATACAGCACTGGTGACATCAGCAACCTGTTTGAGGAGCAACAGGTGAATCTGGCACTGTGATTGGCTAAGATAGCTGTCAACCTGCTTAAATCAAGCTTAAACGCCTCTTTCCATCATTATGTTTATAAAAATGATATTTGAACTATTCCTCGAAATGCTTACATTGACAGAGAGAACGAGAGCAGAAAGTAAACCAGGGCTGTGGAGCAAAAGTATGGACATCTCGTTTTTTAAACCCACAGACTGTATGTTAAAGACAGACATGAAAAGTGAAGTGTGGAAGTGCCTTAAACCTGCATTCTTTCTAAGTGACAGCGGGGGGGGGATTATTTGAAACCTCAGTAAATACTTTACTGATGCATTTATGGTCTCATTTGCTAGCTTTAACTCTATTTTGGTTTTTAAGGTGCTTTAGGGCATCTTTAATTTGTTAATGACAGTAAGCTAACCCACTAATGGTAATGCAATTTCATTGGTGTCTCAATTGATCTACCCCTTGTTTGTTAGCACTGGGTTTTTAAGTCTGTTAGCTGTTAGCCAAAACTAGCATCCAAATTAATATCACAGTGAATGATGGATGCACTTTGGTAAGCAGTCTAACTAGCTAGTGCAAGTATTAGCTAATCAGCTCCATACAGTCAAGATACTGATGACCAGAATGTCAAAACTGCAAGACCGTTATCCACCAACCAAAGCGTGCCGCCACAGTGGCCTCGTCCGTCTTTGATATACAGTCTGCGTTTCATCATAAAGGAAGTAAAATTTAGAAAAGTGACATCAAACTATCTGTCAGAAATATGAAATCTGTAACATGTACAGTACAGCAAGCACAATATCGACTGAAATAATAAACATACAATATTCAAACAAGATTTTGACTCAAATACCTTTAAAACAAGGGCCAAAATCATTTCATTTTATATTGCATTCTAGTGACACGTTACAAAAAAAATTGAATTTTTTTTAACTGGCATGTTATGAAGGAGGAAAGGCATTTTATAAAATTAAATCAAATTTGAAAAAAGCGGAAGAAAAAAAACAAGTAAAGTTGGGTCAAAAAACAAAATTAAGGAAAAATAATTTTAAAAAGACTGACTTGATATTTGAGTTCGATCAATTTAGAATTCTTATGATTCTTTCTGCTCTTAGATGTTCCAGGTTGATGTCACAGACATCACATTGAGGTTTAATCACAGCAGGTGGACTTTGTTTTTTTTTTTTATGTATATCAGTTATAACATGAATCCATGCTCATTTCACAAAGTCCTGTCCAGTACTACCACTCTGTTGTCAGTTTCAGCAGAGCACTGCTGAACTTGAGGTAGTTACTAATCAACATTGCAGCTCAGTTCCAATTTAATCAGATCAGAAACAGAAATCAGGTGTGTCGAGCTAAAGCCCAAAAGCTGAGACCTTATCTGACCTTCAGCAAAAAGGGAAGCAAATCTACAGTAGCGACAAAACTAAAATGATTTTACATCTGGTCACTGATTATAATCTGACCCAATAGATGAATATATTGATGGAACCTGCTGGATCCTGAACTGCATTTTAAACCCAAAATGGGAGAAAAGTGACATCATAGTCCATAGTCTTTCATCTTTCATCCTGACAGAAAAAGTAGATAATTAAATCTTGATTTTACCTCCAGAAACATTTAATGCTGTGTGTCTCTGCAGGACAAGACAGGCCACAGACACAGTGATCAGAGTTAACACGTCACTTTATCAACAATGTCACAGCTATTATTGCGTGGCACATAAGGGATAGGAAATCCTCATGGTTTGGTTATGGCTTATTACACTGCAGTATTACATAATAAGTGGTAATAATCTTTACATGTACGACAGAACAATTTGATGTAAACCTTTAAGGGGCGTCACAATGAAATGCAAGTTTGGTCCATTTTTTAACACAGTACCAAAAGTTATGAAATGCTTGCAAAAGTGCTCAACACAAGTCACTGCAGTCAATCGGAGATAAAGCCGACTGTGGATCAGAATTTTACAAAAAGTCCTCTGAGGCAAAATTAGTACAGCCAATTATGATCGGAAACAAAAGAATCACAGTAAACAGTGTTGATATTTTTCATTATTTCAAAAAGAAAAACATGAGCAAAGAAAGTAATTACATTAGCATTGATCTGACCTAACGTGAGCGCTGACTGGTGAATTCACTCACTGCCTTCAGTCCAATTTAAGGGCTCGTGAGCATTTGAAAAAGATAAACGCAATATTTCACCTGTCAAGGGCTGGTTAATGTGAGCAGAACTATCCTACTCTTTAGTAGATTTGTAGAATTTTAGACCTTTGAAACCCTAACCAACTTTACCAATGTCACAAAAACCTTTACCGAAGTGGAGCATCCCCTCTGAAAGATTTAAACAACAAAGCAGAGCTTCGTGATTTAAACAGGGCTCAGACACAATAAAATTTTAAAAAGTTTTAACATAGTATATTTACTTCCCCACGCTAATTAGAGTCTCTGCAGGAAATTTTTTTATCTTTATTTCTATTCTGTTGTTTGATGTATCCTATTAAGTTCAGCCTCAAATTTTTTCCATGATGTATATGAAGTGCATATTTAAGTCTCTTTTACAGATTTTTTAAAAACGAACTCATGTAATCCCCTTTGGCTTAGTAAGCCAATAAGCTACAACTGCTAAAACCTGTTCGCTGCATTCTAGCTAGCTAGTTAGCTTTCTATTTAAACTGACCCCCCCCCCCCAAAAAAAACCCAGCCATTTCAAAAATAAATAAAAAATTGCCACCATAGATTGCATATTTGTCTTGCAAAAGGTGGAAAACAGGGCAGAGTGGCAGTAACTAAGAGAGCAGGGCTGAGCAGGTTTACATTAACTGAACTAATGCTGTTGTTAGTTTTAGCGTCAGCTTCCAGGGATGAATCTAACCAATAGGCTTTTTTCTTCCTGTAGAGCAACTACGGTATGTTACAGCAATGTTACTGCCAGCGACATTATGGAAAGCAAAACTCTAAATAAACAGCACAGGTTATTTTGAGTGCTGAGAGTCATAATTAAAGTCAAAATGGCGTATTATTATTGCAAAATTGGCTAACCTTTTTTTTCTTCTTGAACAGCCATTATTTAAGTTATTTTAACTTAACTTCTTTAATTTTGGAGTTCTTCAGTTTGTTTCATAGTTTGATTATTGTGTAGCTTCGTCATCGTTGCATTTCTCTGCTTAGTTCATTCTTAGTTCTGGCTATTTTGAGTTATGTTAGTTTCATAATTATAATTTTATTTTTTATTCTTGTAAATTACATTCTGGGTTATGGTAGCTAGTTTTTGACTCTCTGTTTTCCCTGCTTTCCCCATGTTTTCTGTGTATTGTCAAGTCTCTTCTCTGTTTGGTGTTAGTTACTTCCTGTTTAATTTTGCCAGTCTCTTGTAGGTGTGCATTGTGTTCAGTTGTCTTGTTAGATTCGGTTCACCTGTTCTCCTCAGCTGTCTCCACTCTCCCTAATTACCTTGTGTGTGTTTAGGTCCTCAGTTTTTCCCAGTTCTTTGTAGCATCCTTCCCTCATGGTGTGTGTCCTCTTGTCCTGTGTTTTCCTGTCTGCCTCGGTTTAGTATTTTTGAAGTGACTTCAGCATTAAAGCTGTCTAATTTAGTCTGCTTCCACATGCTGCATTTGGGTCCTACTGTTCCTGCCACAAAGCTGCTCTCTGACAATTTGCTCACACTGTAATCAGTAATATTAGTTTTTGTCCAGAATCTACAGTACCATTAAAAGTTTGGATACAACTACTTATTCATATGAATGGGTGAGTTTGTCCAAACCTTTGACTGGTACTGTAAATTAAAGGGAAGGTGGAAAAAACACATGTCGGTTCATTCTGCATTATGAGACTGATCATTTTAGTTTTAACTGCTACTTACCACTATGATCATTTTCCACGAAAAGGACCAGTTTATGTAGATTATCATGGTCTGATTGTGCTTTGCATGGAAAGCAAAATTATGTAGTCAGTTTGTGTCTCTGAGCTAAGCTTGATGCTACAA
This sequence comes from Bujurquina vittata, assembly GCA_015106715.1. Lineage (NCBI taxonomy): Eukaryota > Metazoa > Chordata > Actinopteri > Cichliformes > Cichlidae > Bujurquina > Bujurquina vittata. Next base: position 6,410 of record VUQK01011301.1, read on the forward strand.
CTTTTGCACTGAGACTGCACCAAGATAAAATGCTTGCTAAAAATTATTACCTTCTTAATAACTTATTTAAAAAATAATAATATTTTGGGGACAATTAAAGGGAAAATGAAGACTTTGATGTACTACCAAAGTTTTAGGGGTTTTTTTGTATTCACTTCAGCTCAAACTAATGAATGTCCACCTTCATTAGTTAAATGGGATCTTTGTCATCAATTACAGTAAATGCTTTTCTTTGAAGGCTCAATTGCATATGCACGCGCCATCTTTAGAGGTCTGCTGTAATTAATCAAAAGTACTCTCTCTAATTTCACTATAACCTACACAAAAATTTACTGTTCTTTTCACTAAATTGTAAGTAAATGTCCAAATAAAACAGTTAAGACTGAGAGCTTGAAGCCACTTTGACTCTACATACAACATTCATTTGCATGCAGGTCCAAAACAATGACGGATGTTAGAAGAGGATGGGCTGCCATCCCTGCAGGTATATGTGTGTGTGTGTGTGTGTGTGTGTGAGAGAGAGAGAGAGAGAGAGAGTGTGTGTTCTATCTGCTACAGAGCAAACCTCAAAAAAGAATGACGATAACTGTAATCCTAGCTGACACTGGTTATAGAGAACAAAGCTCCATAATTAAAATATTAGACCCTCGCTGTTCGCTTTTAAAGACCGAGCAGTGGTAGTTACTAGAACACCGCCCCCCTCCCTCGAACAAGTACCCCATGGTGCTATTCACAAAGCACAAAGCATTAAGAAAAGGAACATTTGCAGGGGAAGATCTGAGCTGCGGTGGAAGACGATGGCTGTAAGCCAGTACAGCATTTGCACCTCGTAAAAAAATCACAAGCTCAAAGGTTTTTCTTAGCTGTGTGATTGTTTTCTTAAACTAGTGAAGGGGGGTATTTCTTTAAAAAATGTTTTTTTTTTTTATTAAAAAGCACTTTGGTAAGGTTAGGCCAAGGCAGAGGAGTCACTACATAAGCCAATATGTGTCTACAGCACACGGATGTCTGAGAAATGCTGCTGCTGGCTAAGACGCTTCCGAGACCGCTGGTGAACCGAGAGGATTCAGAACGCTTCTCATGACTCAGGTGGAACTGGTTCGGATCCGAATATTGCCATGGACGTCTGCAAACAATTTGGAAGCTGTGTGTTGAATAAAAAAAACCATATTGTAGATAGATAGATGTACATAAATGTAGAAATATGAGCACGTAAATAGTTTCACCGGTTGGACAAAGAGAATGCGGAATAACAATTATATACCAAGCAGCACGAGCAAGAATATGAATATTTAAAGTGGTCATCTACCACTGGAAAGACCATCGGCTTCTCTTCTTGGAGGGTAAATTTGTTTAGATGTGTTTAAAATTCAAACATCAGAAAGTCTACTGAAGTTTCAGGAAACAAAAATCCTGTCAGCTGCCAGTGCTCAGCCTCCGGGCAGTAAAATCTTTATGTGGCACAAACCACCTGGAAGCACAAGTCCTAGAACACATAATTACCACATCCCAGGAGCTCTTAATGGTGTGCGTGGAAAGAACTAATTCGTCTGAGATCTTTAGCAGATGCACCGATGGTGTGAACATCCTAGGTCACATTGTTCTTGAGCTATTGTGTTCACCGCCCGGTATGGGTGATGACAATACCCCATCTGCCTTTTTAGAGGTCATGAGCTTAAGAAAATGCTCCCAGGATACTGACAGTATAAATGTGAACATGTATGAACAGGAGAGAGAAAAAGCTACCTTAAAGTAATAGAAAATCTACCATCAGAAGGAAAACCGTGAGCATGTTTACATCTCCAGTCAACATCTTCATGTAAGACCCCAGAAATCCACTGGCCTTTCCAGTGATAGATTCATCATAGTCTGAGGACAGCAGTGTTATACTTCACAAACATGGAAAGGAGAGAGGCGACTCCATAACAAACAGATTAAGCAATTATTCTTATTTCTTTTAAAAAACCTGATGACCGACAGGAAGAGGAAGTTTCTAGGAAGTTTTTAGTCAGAGAAGAGGCTGGCGAAGGACTGTCGGAGGGAGCGGATGGTCTCGGCTTTGGCCTCGTCGTCGGTCAAGCTTCCTCGTAACGTCTCTGTGAAGCTGTTTGTCAGCGACTGCGATTTGCTGTGCAATGAAGACGAACACAGTTTAGCAACCTGGCCAGGAAAGCTATCTAATGGTAAGGAAGGTTATGTGAGATTAACAGAACTCCAGCCTGGACTTACTTCAGCTGTGGTGACTGTTTCTGAGCTCCAGGTCCAGAGGAGGCTGGGATGGGACCGGGCTGAAAGGCCTGGCTGGGAGACGTGGTGGCTGACCGGGCTCTCTGAGGTGACCCCTGAGCCGACTGAGATGGAGAGGCAGAAGCAGACCGATGTCCCCCTGCAGTACGTAGACACACGACACATACTCTTATTATTTCACTGTACTGTATCACCACAGTAGATAGTGGAATTAATAGTGATGAAGCATTTACTTACCTCGTCTGGGCTGTGTGGTCTGAAAAAGACACAAAAAGACAAAAAGATATTATTTATAGGGAAAGGCTTGACCATTACAGCTAAAACCATGACAACAGTAAACTTCTAATAGGATGTAGCCAGGTTTTTGAAAATGAGAGAACAGATAAAGCTAGGCTCACACCCCGATCAGCTCCAACATAACCCTAACCACCAGCAGCCTCCCTGCTGAGGGTTCAGAGGATCCAGCCCAGCATCAGGTATCGAGCTAAATGGTTGCATTTTGTTGTCACTGGTTCAGCAACAATCTATACTGGCATCTGTAGACGCCATTAGCTGTGATGAAAGTAAAAAAAGAACAATGGTAGCAGCAGCCCCTATTGAAGTAAGCACAGATGCTGCTTTAGCATCACTTCACATGCTAGTCCAGAACTGGAGTGTAATGAAGAAGTGCACTGAAGACTTTTCTTAGGGATATCTTCTCCTCCTAACTGACTTTGTCAAGAGTTTGATTTATTAAATGGCCAAACTCATGGTGACTTATTGTTTTGACTGGCTGCAACAGTAAATATGACACTAATTAAACCAGATAAAAGCATGAAAGTAGCTCGCAGATGGGCAGGCAAAAAGTAGTGCATTCTTTGAAATGCAGCTATTGAATCTGTGTAACTGACTTTGTGGTCTTCCTGAACTAACACTATGCTTGATTTCAAATTATATCCATAACTTATTATGATGTTGTCTCCTTTAAATATACCTACTAGTCTACTGGAATTAGACAGTAGTTCTTCTTTAACCCTAACTCTACTTAAAATGTGTCAGTAAAAACAGCAGAAGCTGTAGCAGTAGCATCATCAGTGGAAGTGTGGACTTGTAGTAAAACTAATCATGGCAGCATTTCTTGTAATTACAGTACTTCTCTAGCAGTAGTCACTGCAGTTGTTAAAATGGTGTAGTGTAATACTGTGGTAGTGTTAGTAAGTAGTGTGACAGAAGAAGTCAGTAGAAAGAAGTATTGTAACTAGTAGTAGTATTTATAGCTACTGTCTGGTGCTATGAAGAATGTAAGTTCCAGTAGTAGTAGTAGTAGTAGTAGTAGTAGTAGTAGTAGTAGTAGTAGTAGTGGCTGTGTGCAAGTGCTTTGTACCTTAACAGAGGAAGGCTGAGGTGTGGAAACTCCCAGCAGCACCTGGGCCATCTTGCTGATGACCAGCTCTGTGATCAGCTGTTTATCCTCCTCCACATGCTCACCAATCAGAGGCATTGAACTGTCCATCACCTGAAAAACAAAAAAAACAAACCCCAACTGAAGTGTTAAAATATCTCCACTAGATGGCAGTATGTAACCTCTTATTCTGAATTCCTCTGCTCTGACCCCCGAGTGATGTCAGTGATGTCAGTGATAACGATGTGTGTGGCCACAAATGATGAGTCATTTTGTGCAGATCACATTTTTTGCGGGGTCAGAAGACATAAAGGCCCCGTGCTGGCCTTAAATCCAGTGAACTGCTGGATGCACATGACATCGAATGCTCCGCATGTTCCCACGGACTGTGGTACTCATCCTGGATCTATCCCACTGTATCCTCCAAACTGGGACCAACCACTGCAGGCAGCTGTTATAAAGGTGTGTGAGATGAAAACTGACAGTTTCAGTCTTCAGTGCCCTGATAATAAATCATACAAATGGAAACAAAATGAGACGCTTTAGTTGCTCTCTCTAGTTAAGCTCTGGGTAAACCGAATAGGTATATCTGAAGACACACAAGAAGCCAAAGTTAGAATTTCCAGTGAGTGGCATAAAATGTGGCTCCATCTATAAATATTATGTTGCCGAGGCATGACTTAGAAGGGCACAGACCAAACCCACTGCCACACAAATAATTAAAAAAATTCAAAAAAGGAAAAAAAAAACTTTCCCAGCACTTGAGCGCACATGCACGTCCATGTGTACAGAGCCACAGGGCTCACAGACCTGCTGTCGTCCCCTGAAAACCAAAACAAACATGAGCAAAGGAGTGTGGCTGCTGTTGGCTAGGATGCAGATGCCCAGCATGGTGGAAGAGGCGGCTGCACCGCGCCCCGGCTGCAGGCTGTAAACACGCAGGCATGCATGCATGTGTGCGTGTGTGTGCACGCTGATCTTACATAGTGTATGCCAGGCAGAGATTAGACAGTGCTGCAGTTCTACTACACAACTGTCTCTGTGGCTGAAGCTGTTTTTATTAGTGGTATCAGTTAAATTCCAAATACGTTCTTTAGGCAAACTGCCTTCTAAACACACACACACTAGGTGGTCTAGTGTTTGGTTAGATTTTAATGAATGGGACTTAGAATAGCACAAGATACGACTGGTGTGGATCAGCCACTTGTTGTTTTCGACAGCCAAGAGTTATAACATTTTATTTTTTACAGCATCAAGTGCTATAGGAACACTCATGTTGTTCAGCCCTAGGTACCCATACCATAGCATCGCACCCACCATGTTTGAGAGATGATGCTTCGGATACTATTCGGACCGTGTTTCTCTCCTTCCCCATACTTTTCTCTTCCAATGAGAGTACAAGTTAATCTTGGATTTGTTTGTCCAAAAGAATTTTTTACAGACCAGTGCAGGCTGGAGATGTTTTCTGGCAAAGTTTAATCTGGCTTTCTTGTAATGAGTGTGGCCATAGACAGCATAAAACACGGACGTAGCTTCCAGGTCGGAAAAATGAAGCCAATGCAGACAGACGTGTCTAAAACCTGCATTCTATTTGAAGGCCACTAGATGGCGATAGCTGGAGAGATCCATCTTTTATTTTGTTAGCCTAATAGCATAATTGCCTAAGTCATATTTTTGCATATTTTGAGATACCTACCTAATTCTACTCTACGAACAGTATAGATTCATTTATATACATATCTCAATTTTGGCTAAAATACAACTTTGGCGATTATGCTATTAGGCTAACGATATACTGTCTATGAGTGTAACCAGTGGTTTGCATCTTGTCGTAAAACATCAGCATTTCCATCCATCTTAAATGTAGACTCTCTTTTTTGTAATTATTATTCTTAATGATAATTTAAGACTGTACCCAACTGATGGCACCTCCTGGCCATAAACCTGCTTCTCAACCATTTGTCCAATTATTTGTTGAAACTGAAAATGGTGGCCAGTGAATAAAAATGTAATTCATGAGCAGTTAATGTAATAGTTTTGTAAATTAACTCAAACAGCAGAAGTTCTGCTTTTATGGTGTCCTTTGTGAGGTGTATCTAAATTCATTACAGATATATAATTGATACACAAATCTTGAAACCATATTAAAACCTTTATTTAATAGAGTCTCTAAGAATGCCTCTAATAAAATGAAGACATCCAAACATGTCTCATTCTTTGTTTTTCTCAGCTGGAATATCTCTGTTTGAGTTCATACTGTTCTGCACAGAACCACTTCCCATACCAACTAACCCTTTAAAGCCCTCCCTTTACTGTGTGTACCCAACTTCTTGGCTAGGATCTGGCGGCGAGATGGGGTGTGGTACGGTGTTTTGGCCAGTTGAGTCATTACCACAGGGGACTGAATGCAGGACTGGTAAAAGACCGCCAGGCCCCACTTCAAACGGCGTGTGGTGGCAAGCAAAGCTGGGATCCACCCTGCTGATTTATTAGGATACAGAGTCATCTAGCAGAAGACTGGGGCTGCTGCAGTTCTTTTCACCACTGGAGCACAGAGGTGTTGTTCTGTACTTTTACTAAGCAGTACAGCTTTTTTTTGTTTGTTTATTTCTGTCAGGACAGTACCCGGCTACATGGGAAAGTTTACAGAGCACAACAAGTGAAATGTGCTTGTTGAATATTATCGGTGCAGATGCAGTCCAGGGCTGGCCAGAGGGTCATATGTTTCCAGGAAAAAAAAAACTTAGCTCTAAGATAGTAGCGTCTGTGCTACTATCTTATATAACTGAAACTAAAGAATACACCATCATCAGGCACATACAGTAATTAGTCCTTTAAGGATATGACTGATATATGTTTTGGGTACGACTATTTTGACTGACGGCACCGACAGGGTGTGACATCACCAAAGGCCTGATGGCCGAGGACCATTGGAAAGTATGTTGGGTCAGTGCTGCTGGCCAGTTTGATATTGTTTCCGTCAAAGCTCCACCTGCTGACTGACCTGTTGAAACACCTGTTTCAATCAATCATTTCTAAACACAGCAGGACAGCAGGGCAGGTTATGCTGGAATGTGCGAGTGTTTCACTTACCTTCACAACTAAAAACAGGCCCAACAGAAACATGTGAAGAGGGTGTGTGTGAATAAAACAAAACGGCCGATATCTCAACAGCAGTAAAGGTGAAACTGTCTTAGTTTAACGTGAAGCAGCTCTTTACACGCACACAATGAAGAGCCGAGAGGAGGAGCAGTTACTGAGACGGTGAGCTCAGGTGGAGTGAAAGAAAACTTTTTCCTAGCTTCTTACTGCAATTACAATGAAAACCTTTGCTGGTAAAATGCCAGTGAGAGTACTTTACTAATCCACGTGCTCAACAAGCTTAAAAGCAGAGATGGGAAGTAACGAAGTACAAATACTTAGTTACTGTACTTAAGTAGATTTATCAGGTATCTGTACTTTACTTGAGTATTTATTTTTCGGACAACTTTTTACTTTTACTCCCACATTTTTGCACTAGTATCTGTACTTTCTACTTCTTACATTTTCAAAACAAGATCGTTACTTTAGGTTTAACGTGTCTGAGAAACGTTACATTTCCGGTCAGTGGGGGAGCCGGCTCCTGATTGCGAGCGAGGTTTTTCTTTTTGGAAGCCACAGCAGCCGGGTGCGTGGGAAGGCACAGACACACCACACGGTAGAGGGAGAGGCTCCAGCAAAGCTCGCTCGGAGACTGGAAAGAGGAGGAAGTTGCGCTTTAGAGGCTACACGCTGGAACGATGAGGAAAATGAGTGACAGAAAACTAAAAGACAAAAAGTGTGTCGGCTAAAAGAACAGCTGCTGTATTTCTAGGGAAAGCAAAGAATAAGCGATAACTTTACTCAGATGGAGAAAGGTGTAAGAAAGAGGTAGAAACGTCCTCCAAAGAGCTATTTTTACTCTCTTACTTTGAGTAGATTTCAGAGCCTGTACTTTTTTTTTTTTACTTTTACTTGAGTATTGAAGTTGAACCAGTACTTTGACTTTTACCAGAGTAGTTTTTACCACAAATACTTGTACTTCTACTTAAGTACAGAATGTCAGTAATTTTGCCACCTCTGCTTAAAAGTGGAAAAAAATCTTTTTACTTGCTCCCGTCCACCACTGCTACTGTTGAGAAATAGAAGTTAAAATAAAAGCTGTGTGCGGTCTGCTTTAAAATTGGCATCTTTACATACTTTACACATTTTACTTTATGCAACAACAGCCATCTCACTTTCTATTTTAGAAATATCTGCTGAATGAGGGGTGTATCTAAATGGGGGCATGCAGCTAGATTTATTTCAGAGCTTTGCTAACATTACTTTGCAGATTTAGATCAATATACAATTCATAAAATATAATAATTGTATTAAATATATTAATATGTTAAAAAATTCCCATGTGCCGGTAAAACTCTGAGCCACTGGAAAATACATTTAAAATTGTATTTTTTTTTTTATTTTGTCATATCTACATGGATTAGGCTTTTTTTTTCCTTACAGATAATTTTACTGTTAGTAACTTTTTGAAATCCGTTTTTGGTTCACTGAAATGAGGGCCTGTAGGAACAACCTCAATGGATTTAGATGTTTTATTGTTTTAAGTGGTAAAATGGCAGACCTCCACAGATTTTTATGCTTGTATCTTATATGTAAAGTACATTGAGTTTAGAGCAGCACGGTGGTTAGAACTGTTGCCTCATAGCAAAAAGGTACTATTGTTTGAATCCACCATCTGGCCGGGGCCTTTCACATGTTGGCCAGGGGAAGTTTGCATGTTTTATCTGTGTTATCTGTGTTTGCGTGGGTTCTCCCTGGGTACTCTGGGTTCCTCCCATAGTCCAAAGACATGCAGTTAGTGGGGTTAGGTTAATTGGTGATTCTAAATTGCCCACAGGAGTGAGTGTGAATAGTTGTCTGTCTCTCTGTGCTAGCCCTGTGGCAGAGCCGCAACCTGGCCCACGACCCTGAATTAGATAAGTGGGGGGAAAATGGATGGGTGGGTGGACATTGAGTTTTTGTAATGAAATGTGCTATATAAATAAAATTGCCACTTCCATATAGTCTGCCTGCTTGCTTTTGTGTAGGTTCCTCTTGTACTTCAAAATCAGCTCTAACTGGTCATATCTGAGGGTATTCTGTTGGGAGTGGCATATGGTGAGGCTTCTGCCATTGGAGAGTGCCATTGCTGTGGGGTGTGTCTTAACCAAAGAAATGGAGTAACTGATTAACACTGACTACACCAGCGTTGTCATTCTACTTCATGTCATTGACACATACTGCTAGATCGTGCTATATATATAAGATACTTAGTCATTTCTGTCATGTCATCTGCCATTAAGCTGTGGTGCACTGTCATGTTGTGAGATATCATGTTACATAATACCTCAACACTGCATGCCTATTATCTATACAATTTTCCAGTGAAGTGACAAGGAAGGATGTTTTTGATACTGTGGGGATGAATGTGCTGTCTATTATCAATAGTCTTCATTCTGGGTGTGTCCCTGCTGATTTTAAACATGCAGTGTTAGAGCATATTCTTAAAAAACAAAACCGTAATCCAACAGGTTTTTTTTCATCTTCAGACCTAAAATCTAAATTGAGTTGAGAAGTTGTCTTTCTTCAGCTCCAGACATTTTTTTTAGATGGTATCACTGAAGTATTTCAATCTGGATTTAAAGCACATCACAGCACTGAAACTGCACTTTTAAAAGTTTTAAATGACCTCTCAACTATTACTGACTCCGGGGATTAAGCAATTTTAGTACTACTAGACCTCAGTGCTGCCTTTGATACCGTAGATCATGGTATCCTCATCTCTTATGCAGACGACGTGGAGATTTACCTGCCACTAAAACGCGAATCGATAAGTCCTATGAAGGCCTTACTGGACTGTTGAAATAGATTTAAATTTTCTTAAATGTACAGAAAACAGAGATCAAACAGTGTTTGGTGCGCTTGACCTCTACAATCTTGACGGGTTAAAGACTTCTACATTTTTGACAGTACTTTAACTTGACAAACACACTAATGCTGTCATTAAAACTAGCTTCATCGTCTCTGGCTACTTGCAAAAGTGAAGCCATTCCTCTGTTTAAGAGCCTTTAGGAGAGCTCTCCATACCATTGTTTCATCCCAACTTGACCATTGTCAGGTGTCAGTCTGTCGCTGCTTACTCAACTGCGACTGGTCCACAATGCTGCAGCACTACTACTACCTGGCGATTTCAAGCGAGCCCACAAATTAGCGTCCTCGCACTGGCTGTCAGTCTGTTTTCAAATTGAGTTTAAGATTTAATTATTTGTTTTTAAGGCACTGCATGGATTGGTGCCTTCTTACCTCTCTGATCTTTTAAGTTTGCACGTTCCCTCTGGATCACTGAGATCTGCTGAGCAATTGCTCAGTACAGAGTACATTGAGCCTGAGGAACAAACTTCACCTTCACATCAGGACTTTTCCAACTTCAGACACTTTTACAACCTGTTTGAAAACCCATTTTCATTCTGTTGCTTTTAAATCTGAATGAGTTCTGAGTACTTTATTTGTGATGTTTTCACTCAGGTCTCCCTTCTTAACTTTGTCATTTTGTCCTATGTTTTATGTTATTTGATTATTTTAGATGTACAGCCCTAACAACAGCTATTGTTCTGAAATGAGCTAGAGATATTTACTTGACTTGACACAAGCTGGAGTTTGCCCCATGTTGATAGCAGCTGCAGTAATCTGTTAATGAAGTGCCTCTGAGCAGCTCATTACTTTTCATTAGGGTGAGGCGTCATGGCTGTTGTCTTTGTTCTTAAAGAAAAAAAAGAAGAAGGAAAACAAAACAGTTTCTAATGGTGATGGGCCGACAGCTCTTCCACGTCATAGTTGATTAAATTCCATCAAGGGTTGGCGCGAGAGAAAGCTAGATGAGGTGGAGGAAGTATTGGTTGTCAGGAAATAATACTACTTGACTGTTTCACTGGTTTATCTGTCTAAACAGCCTAGTGCTGGGACTACATACCCCTGGGGGGCTGATTGATACTTCCTGAGATAGAAACTTGCTTTCTCACAACTGCTCCCTCCCAGCACATAGATAGAAAGAAGAGTGATGTCATGTTCTGATCCTAAGTTTGGGCATTTCAGACGTCCAGACTGGCCCATTTCCTCAGACTTGAAGGCATAGGAAGCTGCTCTAAAAACAAAACTGATTGCACATGACACAACTATTTGTCTCTTGCTTTGCTCCTGGGAATCATCCTTAAAGGAAAATGTGCATTACTGAGAAAGGCTCTGTCTTTGTGGAAGTAAGACTGCATTTTGAAACTGCAGAGCAAAGTGAATGAGGTAACTCAGCATACATAAAAGGTGTTGTGTGATTTTGCAAAAGTCTGTGTGCGCCTCGGAGTGACTACTGTATGTCGTTTGCTCTCACTGCCATGTTCATGGACCAGTGCGGGTGCTTTTATATGGGAAAATAATGATGTTCAAATTCAATTCTGTGCAGCATAATTCTTCACACTGTCTCCTTCATGTTTCCATTTCTTCAATGAAGGGGACCCCTTCTCAGGTGATAAATCATAGTTATAATCCTTCATATCTTAAGTCTGAAAGTGAAGACACAAATTAAAATTTGCCTCCACAGCATGAGAATGCATACAAGTTCAATAATGGGTGGTAACAATCGGGTGCACGTTCTGGTGTATTTTTAATGGATTCATTTTAAGTATATTAGAACGCACGTAATTACACACTAATCAATTTGTATTTACGAGTACAATATTCTTTTTATATTAAATAAACTCAAAAAACCCTGCTGATGTGGAACATGTGCTACATGATCATACAGACCAGTGGCCTCAGTGAAAACCCTATCCCAGTCACTGTTACCACCATGCTAATCATGCTGAAAGCCCAAACCTCCAACCAAATTGGTTGTGTCAAGTCACGCCATGACAATTTTATTTCTCTACAAACTGCAAGCTGCATGTGCAATGCCAGACTTTACCAGCAGACTCAAACAGACAGGCTGGATCAGAGGATGAAGCGATTCAACCACCGACTTCTGATGTTGTTTCCACTCAGCTGCCTGTGTTTGGTCTGCAGACTAATCACTCTTTCAAGGCTGTGAGGGTCATCTGCCAACAAGTCTGGTTACACCCTTCCCTGTTGACTTTCACCCATGATATGAAAAGTATTATCAGCCGGGAAAGAGAATGAATCCAAGGTAACGTTTACACTAGAGTGCTTTAGGTCTGGGATGCTGCAAAGAAGTGGTCACTGTGGATTTATTGTTACGTTTGAAATGGGGCTGCCTACCTCTCCCTCAGAAGCTGAAGCCACTGCAAAGATCCTGCAGTATCCTCGTGAAAAATGATGACAGATTTTATTTTGAATGTTGAAAAACACACATGTGCAATGACCTACTGAGAGCAAGTTTTAGCCCCCCCGGGGGCTGCAGACTGAAGCTGGGGGTTATTCTGAAAACATACTGACCTCGATAATATAGTCGTTGCCGTCTTTTCCGTGCACAGCTTTCACAGCACAGATGTCTAAGCCGCCAAACATCTCGGCGCAGGAGTCTATCCACATCCGATATCTGGAACACAGGGATGCAAATAACTGTTTAAAGACTCAATAAACACACAAAGGGCAGGTTGGACTCAACACTTATAAATGTGATTGAAAACTTCCAAGACTTTTAAACAATTAGATTGTCAGATTCATGCTTAAAGGTATTGCCAGTAATATTTCAATTGAATACAGATGTCTGAATGATTCAGTCTGCTTCATTGTACAAACAGATCTGCAGTTTTCCGAAAAATCTCTTAACCAGCTCACCTGTCAGTCATTGCAATCTGTTCCAACATGGCAGAACCCGTGTTGGCCTTCCAGTTACCAGAAATGGACGTTCTCCTGAAAATTGGAAAACAACGGCACCAGGAAACGAATGAATCTGCATGCAGAAAAACAAGCCACAATGCTAGGCAATATGTCTGTGTAGTTTTTTCGAGCTCCAGAGACAAGCCACAATGCTCCACCGAAAGTTAATCGCTTTTGCTTGCGTAGCCGAATAGCAAACCTCAAGGGAGAAGCTATCATCGGTTCATCAGTATCGACCGTTACCATCCACACCTATATTGTGTTTGTGTGAAAGCCAGTCAAATACACACTTTAATGGCGAGGGCAGGGGAAAAACAAGATGAGATAAGGCTTGGATACTTTGTTCCTCGGATTTCAGTTGTGCAATTGTTTAGATACAGTCTTGAAAGTTAAAAGGCTCAGTTTAAATTCTTTGTTGCAATAAACTTGGCTGTGAGCAATGTCTCTGGCTTCCACAGGGGTGGGGTTGGGTGGATGGGGTCATGAAAATAAAGACATTATTGCTGAAAACTGCCCTGAATCTAAAAAGAGTGCTATTTTAACATATTTTTGGACCTCATTGTTTGTGTTTATGATTTATAAGAGACCTTAATTTCCAACTGGTTCCACATGCCTTACCACCACCAAAACTCCACAAAATCACCAAACTCTGCTGTCAAATTCACCTGCAATGCCACCAACAGCCACTAGAAGCTGGTTCCAGCGGCCAACAGGCAAGCAAATAATAAACATCTTACATGTAAGCCTTGTAGTTGCTGCCGATCTTCTGAATGCGGATATCATACTTGGACTGGACGTAGGGCTCGGTGGTGGCGTAGGTGCCCGCCAGAGCTACCACACTGGTGATGTCCTGGAAGTCCTGTTGGTTTTCGACTTTAATCTGCAGGAGAGACGCCACTTGTTAGTGAGCGGCTAATTACAAAGCATGCTGCCAAAGCTGGCAGTGGCAGCTTTAAGATCCCACAGGAATTTCACACTTGTACACAAGCGGAATAATGAGGGGTCCCTGGATGGAAACATGGCTGGGGGCGGCTTTAAACTACGCCACCTCATTCCCAGTTATTAAACAGTAGACAGCAGATGCCGACTGAGGGGAAATGACGCAATGGCAGCCCATCAACACAAAACATGTTTATATGATATAATTCAAAGCCATTTTTCAGCTTCACCCTTAGATAATTAGGTAAAAATGAGGTGTGACATTGTAAAATAGGGAGGAAACAAATATTTTCCTCTCAGTGAAAACTGAGGGCTATTTGTAGGAAACTAAGACTCACATAATTTTACAAGATTTACTCTGGTCTTCTTTTTTGTTTATCTGTTTATTTTTTGTTGTTTTTTTCTGAGGATGATATTTCTTGTTGAGTGGCATTGTTGTAATTTATGTGGATACAAAGATTGATGAGGTGTGCTCCATCCGGTCATGGGAAATTGGGCATCCTAACAGACAATCTCATCAATCGTCAGCCTTATTGTGCGGCTCAGAGTTTTCTTGTCCAAGGCACCAAACGAGTAATTCCAGAGCATCAACTCACTCATCTCCATCCCTCTCACCGGTGTCATCACAGAGGAAACGGTGGGAACCCTGAAATACCGTCGCGAAAAAGCACAAACCAGATAAGGAAAGCAGGAAGTCAATGTTTTCCTCAGGGATTTAATCTCCTTTGTTTTCCTGTTCTTCAAATATACGTTCAACTGAACTTAGCGGATCCAAAGATGACTATTTTCCATACCAAAATGGTATGTGCCATAAACAAAGTCTGTTTTGTGTACACTCTGGGGCAGTAGTATTTCCACAAATAGTATTATATAGAAAGTGTTGAAAGTTGATTCTGTAGACTAAACATCCATGAGTCAAGGAGTCACTTTGTATAACAGCCAAAAGATTTACAGAATTACCTCAATTTATGATAAAAAAAAACAAAAAAAAAAAAAAGCCAAACAAAAAACAAAACCAAGTTAAACAAAAAAGTAT